>JABUQX010095036.1:20000-44865 GCA_015478945.1 Trachelipus rathkii
AAAACGTATAAAGATTTAATGTAATCTCATTGTTTATATTAGCCTATCAATCCTTAATACATCAATCGTCCCATTAGACATAGTTAGTAGAAAATTAGTTTTAGGGTCAATAAAAATTTTATCTCCCATCACTTCTTAAAACAGAAATTAAATATTCAATATATAAGTAATAATATAAATAATTCATAATTAATTAAATAATTATAAATAATAATAATCTAATATAATAATAATTAAATTAAATTAATATATAAATTATATAATATTATATAAATGAATAATAATTATAATTTAAAAATTTATACAAATAAAGATTAATATAAATAATAATTATAATTAATAATAATTATAAATGAATAATTATAATAATAATAATTAAAGTAATATACATATTATAATATATTATATATAATATATATTATATATAAATATAATAATATAAGATAATTAATAATAATTATAAATAATTAAATAAATAATAATAATAATAATAAATAATTAAATAATAAATTAATTATAATAATTAATATAATTAATAGTAATATTAATAATATAATATAAATAATTAAATAATAATTAATAATAATAATAATAATAATAATAATAATTGAAATTAATAATGAACTATAAATAGTAACAATAATAATTAAATAATAATAATAATAATAATTTATTATTAATTTAATATTGAATAAAAAATAAAAATTATATCATTAATTAAAAATATATAAAGAAATATAGTAAAGTGGTAGTAATGATAATCAGCAAAAAATTAAAAATTTAAAATCGAAAATGTATAAATTATTATTTTATTGATTATTATTATTTAATTATTTATTATTATTTTATTATAATTATATTTAATTTCAATTATTGAATTATTATTATATTATATTAATTATTATTTATTAATTTATATTACTATAATAATTATTATTATGTAATTTATTTAATTATTATTATTATTATTTTAATTTAT
Source organism: Trachelipus rathkii (assembly GCA_015478945.1). Taxonomy (NCBI): domain Eukaryota; kingdom Metazoa; phylum Arthropoda; class Malacostraca; order Isopoda; family Trachelipodidae; genus Trachelipus; species Trachelipus rathkii. The sequence goes on from JABUQX010095036.1 coordinate 20,980, forward strand.
ATATTATAAATTATTATTATTATATAATTATTATTATATATTATTTAATTAATATTTATTAATATTTAATTATTTATTATAATATTAAATTAATTTAATTATTATATTATTATTTATAATTAATATTTAAATTTAATTATTATTTATTATTTAATTTTTAATTTATTATCTTTTTAATTTTGTTTATTATTATATTTAATTATTATTATCATTCTATATTAATATTTAGACTTAGATTAATATTTTTATTTATGTAATAGTATAATTATTATTTATTTATATTAATATTTAGTTTACATTGTATCTTCAATGCTATATATTCATATAATAATTTAATTGATATAATTATTATTTAATTTATGTTAGCAACTGCTTATCAGCCATAAGGTAGAAAAAATAAATTAATTATAACTAATATAAACAGTAATATAATCATTATGGCTTTGTTTGAAAAATATATTACAGCTTAATTGAAGATGAAATTTTTCTTGCAGAAAAATAAAAAACGCAAATGACTTAACAAATTAATTTATTAGGTAATGAGAAAATCGTAACATGCTTCAAATGAATGTATAGCGCCAGATTTATTGGATGAAATTATATAATTACTATTTAAGAGTAATATACTCATATTAAAAATAGAAAAAATAGGGTCACTAGTAATAAATTAATTTAAGGTAATGGAAAAAACATTCAAAGTGAATGTAATCGATATATCGATATATGTAATAAGAGTTAAATATAATAGAATAAATATTTCCTTGAACGTCGAACCAATAGTTAGTACTTGAGTTATATTATGCAAGGTATGGTTTTCACCCCTGATTCAGTTTAAATAACAATCTTCATTTGCCCTGCAAATTTATTTTTTCAAGGCTAGCAAGATCCTGTTTCTTCAAGTTGGGTTTTTACGGACTTCGCTGAAAAATATTTACACCTACACCAACCGAATCGGTTTATTATTAAATAGATATAGTACTATATATATAATATATAGATATTTTTTTATTGAAATAATACTATATACTAGATATAGATTAGATATAATGATGGATAGATATATATAGTATACTATAATATATATTATAGATATATATATGAATATTATATTTATATATATATATATGATATATATATTATTTATATAATTATAATACTTATTATATATATATATAATATATATATAGAATATATATATATATATATAGATATACTAATAGTAATATATAGTATACTAGAATATATATAAGATATATTATATATATATATATATAGTATATAGTAGAATATATAATATATATAAGATATATATATTATATATAGATATTTTAGGAATATAGAGAGATATCATAGGTAAGGGATAGTTATTGTCGTAGTCTCTTACGAATGTATAGATATAGGAGAAATAATGTATAAGAAATGTTAGAAATACCAAATAGCTATGTTGAAAGTTTTGAGGTAGATATTTTCAGTCCCCTGTAACTAATTGGTATAAAGAAGGGAAAGTGGAGTGATAGTCAGCAAAAAAGAAGCTGGGCTAGGGCAGCTTATAGGTTAGTTAGTAATGTTAGCTGTTGTAGCTATAGATAATCAGATAACGTGAAAGGTTTAAGCGTTTATAAGTCCTGGGTGCTGTATGATGGCCCGTGGTTGTTTGGCATAGTTAGAGAGAGAGAATCGTCTAGGTAGTGAGTCTTGAAAGTTTAAGTGGCTCCAGGTGTTGGTTCCCGCCAATCGTGATATTATAAGGTTATGTGTATATATTCAAATACTAAAAGTCTAAATCTTGAATAAAAGGATAATTGCAGTTTATTTGTTAAAAAGACGATTCTTAACCGGGGTTCGGACGATCGCCGTCCGCGACCGGGTCTTTGAGGCAGGTTCACAATGCTCACGTTGATTTGGGTTCTGCAGCTAGCTAAAACAATAACGTACACAAGATTGAAAAAAGAAAAATTAGATATACCTAATAAACGTTGGCGCATTATGCGTTGTAGTGTACTTTGTCGAGAGTCGTAAAGATAAATAGAGATTTAAAATTGAATATACTTTAAATAAACATAGATATGTATATTTGAATAATAAAAGCATTTATTTTAATTAATGGTTGGGAAATTCAACGCTACATTGGTTTATCTATATTGAAATCTTTTTGCGCCCACAAGAGGTAATGAATGGATTCGCGAATTTTGAATTATAAATAATTAATAAAAGGTAGTACTAAATTTAGGAAATATAAGAAGTAAGTAAAAAATTATATTTATATTCATTGATTATTTTTTTTATTTTATTATTTTAAAATCTATTTCAAATTTATTATTTTACTTTTATATCAAATTGGAGTGAGTATATATATTAAGGAGGGTAAGGTTTATCTAGTCATATTTACCTTTTTCATCGATTCTATCACCGTCATCATCGCCTATAAACATAGGTATAGAATCCATATATATATTAATATATATATATAGATATATATATAATAGTATTAATAAAATATATATAATATATATATATATATATATTATATATATATATAATAGTTAATATATATATATAGTTTAATTAAATATATTTATTACTAATACTAATATAATTTAATAATATTATATATATTATATATTATAATATATTAATATAGTAATATTAATATTAATATATTAATATATATAATATAATATTATATATATATTATATAATTTATATATATATATTATATGATTATATATATATATTTATATATATATAAATATATATTAATATATATTAATATATATAATTATATATATATATATATATATATTATTATATATATATATGATTATATAATATTAATATATATATAATATATATTATATATATATATTATAATAATGGGATATAAAAATAACTAATATAAATTATTTACATTCAAAATTTAATAGAACAAATTTTAATGTTAATTTAAATTTTTACTATTATTATTTAATATATCACGTTCGTAATACGAGTCTTGTCTGTTTTTTTTTTTATTTGTTTCCGAATTAATTTTATAAAATATTAGAAAGGAAAATGATTAAATAATTTCTATATATTTAATATATTTTTTGAGACATAAAGAATATTAATTTAAGTAATTGACAAAATAATAAAATATGCACTTCTCATGAAATTTTAATTTAAGATATTGTATATCTATATAATAGTTTTTCAAGTAGTATTGAAATTAATTATATATATATATATATATATTATATATTAATATATTATTAATATTAATATATATATATATATATATATATAATATTAATATTTAATATAATATATAATAGTATATATATTAATATTATTAACTCTATAATAGATAATGAATGAATTAGCTACCTATATTTAATGTATCTATATATTAATTTCTTTATATTAAATCTTGAGTATAATTAATTAATTACTACCTAATTTAATAGATTAATATAATATATTATATATATATATATTAATAAATTTATATATATATATATATATATATAATATTATATATTTATATATATATATAATATATTATATATATATAATTATATATATATATATTAATTATATTAATATATATTAATACTAATCAAATTATATATTGTTGGTGTAACTATATATGAATAATTCATTGTATTAATAGCATGTTTTTTTATGTATATGGAAAAATTAACTTCCTGTTTATCTATTAAAGCTGTTAGTCAGGAAAATATCTATTTATTTCTATTGTTATAGTAAATTATAGGCTTAATGATATAATATTATATATAATTTTATTTTAGTACATATATTTAATTAACTACTCTATAGGTAGTATATAGGTTATTATATATATATGTATAACGATAACTATTATTAATAAACCAAGTATTAGCTCTACGGGTATGTTATATTTCTTATTATATTTTTTTTATTATTTAATGTAGTATATTAAATATTTATTATTATTATAACATTACATTATATATAATTAAAATTATTGAAACTTTATTTCAATATTGGAGTATATAGATAATATATATATAGTCTTACCCTTTATTTAATTATAAGTATAGTATTTTAAATATTAATTTTTCTACGATCTAAAGAAAGATACGTATGCTTAATGATCTCTTCTCATATCCTTTCGTCTGTAAACCCCCTATAATATAAATATGACTTTTTGATATGATTAAAAAATATATTATCTACTTAATCAATTAAACATTATATATTATATATATAAACTCTCAGATCATAACACCGACCGATATATATATACGTTATATTAATAAGTAATTATAATAAATAACGTATACTCAGATTTTAATATATAATTATAGATACGTTATATAATATCATTAAATCATTTAAGTAATATTAGTACAATATTGATTAACTATAATTTTATTGTATATATAATATGTATATTTTGTTTGTATATACTTTATACTATAGATTTATTATGTCAACCTATTAGTACGGTAGGTATATATTATATAATATATGACCATATGGTAGGAAAAAAATTGATATACTACTCCATATTTGCTGGTTAAATTATCAAAGGAAATTTATGTACTATAAATAGTTGTTTGATTATATTACTATATATATATATAGTATAATTATATATATATATTAGTTGAATATGATGTATATATATATATATATATTAAATATTAATATAATTTGGCATTAAGTTTAACTTATAGGTATATATATATTATATAAATTTATATTTATTATGATGACTACATCTATCATAATATAAATTTAAGCTTATATATTATATATTATATATTAATAATATATCATTTATATATAGGTATTGAAATATAGTATATAATATATTATAAACATACTATATATATATATTGTATATTATATAATTAAAGTATATATATATAGTAGTAGTGATATTATTATACAACGGACTCTCGAGACACTATATACTGATTTATTACCTAAACTTATATGGTTATTAGTATGTGCTTATAGTATATACTCCAACGTTACCTTGATTCAACGGTCTGCACTTGTACTTCACTCTGATGAAATAACCGTTACCGTCTGCTCTCATTTGAACGAAAGCCCACTGCACGCTTCTACTTTTTATGCTCAGCATACATGCTTCTCATGTCATACTCCAAATTTGTACTATCCCATTTTTTCAGTGCGGGGGGACCGCCGTAAGAGTCCGCCGCTGCCACAGCATTTGTATAACGCTGTTATTCGCGGGTTCCCCCTTCTCTCGCGCGTTCTTACTCCAAGGGGGGCGCCCCCCGACTCCTTTAACTTCGCCGTTCCTCCTCTATTGCAATCCAAATGTTGATTCCTTTTCTACAGGTATCTTCCGTATTTTGTAATGGGCCAACACCCCCCTGAAGGGGAGCCCTATGGGAGATAACTATGTTTTTTTTTTATATATCTAAATAGAAAAAGCTTTTTTTTTTCTTTGTATTTTTGTATTAATATATATATATATATATATTATATATATATATATATATATATATATAGTATTACTATATATAATAAAAATATATATATATACTCTATATTTATTAATTTTAATATATAATTAATTTAATATAAGTGATAATATATATATATATATATATATATACGATATATATATATATATAATATAGATATACTATATAGTATATATAATTAGAATAAGTAGGAGGGCCTCCTATTATTCTACCTACATAACTTAGCGATTAACAGCTTCGAATTTATATATATGTATATATGAATATATATATAGTATAGAGACTCTATATATATATATATTATATATAGTATTATATATATAAATAAATATCATATATATATAATTATGATAATATAGAATATATATATATCTATTATATATAAAAAGTAAATAATTAAATATATATATATATATATATATTATAATATATATATTATATATATAGTATATATACCTATATTATATATATATAGTATAAAGCCTGGATAAATAGTGAACCTATGGCTTCGCCTTTTACATTTTTCACGTACCTTTTTTATATTATATATATGTGTGATATATATATCTCTCTCTCTATACTCTTCTCTCTATATCTCTCTCTCACTCTCCTTTCTCTCTCTCTCTTCTTCTTCTCTCTCTCTCTCTTCACTCTTATCCTATTCATCTCTGCTCATCGTTCCTTCTCTCTGCTTCTCTCTCTCTACTTCTCCTCTCTCTTTTTCTCTCTCCTCTCTCTTACTCTCTCTTACTCTCTCTTACTCTGCCTATAATGCTTTATTTTATTTAATTTCAGACACTACGAATAATAATTAAACTTCCTATGGAATCCCCCGAGCCTAAATGATTTTTTTATTATTTCTAAACAATATGATTATATATTATATATATATATTATATATAGTATAATATATATAATATTAATATATTAAGTAGGTATTATAGGTATTATATATATATTTTATATATATTATATTATATATATAATTATAATATATATATAATTATTTATATAAATTAATTTACTATAATATATATATATATAATATAGTATTTTTTTTGTCATGTAACTATAATAATAATATATTAAGTACTATAATATAGTATATTATTATTATTAATAAATATATATTATATATTATATATTATATATTAATATATAATATATTATATATTTATATATATCATATATATATATTATATAATATTAAATATTTATATATATATTAATATATATATATATATTATTAATATATTAATTATATATATAAATAGATAATAAATATTTAATATATATAATATTATATATTATTTTTCCTCGTATTCTATATAATACTCTAAAATTATAAAAAGTTGTGAGAATGTAATAATTTATTTGCTTTCAATTAGAGTTTCACCAATTCACCATTTTTGATGGCTCATTAAATTAAGTATAACTGGTGAAGATATAATAAAGGAGTACTTTGTATTCTTTCTCGTCTTTCTTTTTCTAACTAACCCTTTTTGAATTGATCTCAGATGGCCAAAATTAATTGGCTTTTGTTATTGTTTTTCCTTATTCTAATAACTTTTAATATTATTTAGATACTGAATAGAAAAAATTAGGAAGGATTATATTAAGTATACTCCAGTAATTGATTCATACATATAGTTGATTATGAAGAGAAATTTATTTTATTTTTTTTTTGATTCTTTTTTTTTAATCTTAGTAGAATATATAATATTTAATATATATATATGATATTATATATATATTAATATATTATACGAAGATAAATATATTATATATATTATATATATAATATATGATATATAATTATAGGCGATATTATAAATATAAACATAATTTTTTAAATATATTTTATTTAATATTCGTATATTATACTCAAATATACTATTTATATAATATATCTCAGCCTCAAATTATTTAATGGGTTACAGCTCGTAGTGGGAGTAGAACTGTACAGCGGGGCGTGAAGGTTATGGGAAAGCAACACTTTATTACGCCAAGAAGGCAGGCCACTCTTAACTTAATAGCAATACAGACAGTTATTTACCGATAACTTAGTATAAAACTAATCATTATAAAGTTTATTTTAAAATTTCAGCGAAGGGGATTAACCCCAAAGCCTGCCCACTCCTAAACGCCCATGTATTTGGTATATATATGATATATAGTAAGTCCTTCAGACTCCAGTATACTATAAAGTATCGTAGTTAGTATATCGAGTAATCTAATATAATGTAGTAATCTAATAATTATTACTAAATAATATATTTGTTATTGTTTCTTAATGTATAATAATATTATATAACTATATAATGAGTTAAGAGATATATCAGTTGAGGTAATATATATATGTATACGTTATAATAATTTAAATATATATTAATATACATATATATATATATATAGTATGGTATATATTACCAAAATGTAAATATTCTAAAGTTTAGTACTTAATATATAGTAGATAATAGACCATGAATTTATAGTGTGTATATATCTAACTGTGCAGTATATATATATATTGAGATTAATTAAAATTGCATCAAATAAACTACTCTATTATATATATATATATATAATTGAATACAAACTATACATAATATATATATATTTAATGTTAAAATATGGAGGTCTGTTCTATATTATAATATTCTATATTATAATATATATAAAATATAATTTTAATACACTTCTCTTATATATATATATAATATATATTCTATATATATTAATGTTTATATATAATAATGATAGTATAAAAATAAATATATATATGAAGATAATTATATTATATAAGTTAAAGTAAGTATTATAAAGGTTTATTATAAGTACATATTTATGCTAAACACTGTACAGCTATCTTATATCGTTGAAACAATATAAAGTCTTTTTTTACTCCTAAACTAAAAACGTACTATATATATAATTGTTGATGTATCAGCATATGAGCTTACAAGCTTTTTAAATAAACTCATCCTAGATGTATATCTTATGCAAGTGATAGTGTTTTCATTATTTTTTACTTTGATTTTTTCTAATGTTCATTTAATATTTATTCCAAAATGAAAGTCCATAAAAGAAGAATAAGTGATGTCATTATAAAATAGATTACAATTTAGAGAATACGTATAATACTAAGCTGTGTTTTTTTATTGTTATTTCTTTACCAGAGATTAAGATCAGTCTTAGGTGATTTAAAGTCGAATGTTAAGACAGGAGGCTCACTCATATTATTATATTATTATTATATTTATTATGTATGTAACATTGCATTTATTATTAATGTTAGATATTAATACATTGGATTCTCAATTAAAAAGTTGCTATATTAATATATCATGTTAACAAAAGCTTTTTTCTAATTGATTTATTATTAGATTATATTATTTAATTATTATTACCTTTAATTATAGTATTAGATTACTTAGAAATTACGTTAGTTTATATAATATTTTTAGAATTCAACTTATTTATAATGATTTTCAGTACTTCATTTAATATATTGTTAATTTCTTAATAATTATTATTATTTATTATATTTATATATTATTATTATTATTAATTATTTTATATAATTTAATATTATTTATATTATTATATATTATTTAATTATTTAATTATTATTATTATTAATTAATTATTTATTATTATTAATTATTATAATTATTAATTATTATTAAAATTATTTTATTCTTAGTGTTTTAATTATTTAAATTTTAATAATAATTTAATTATTGGATTTTTTTTAACATTTTTAAATTTCTTTTTACGTTGATTTTTTTATAGTATATTTTATAATTTTTTATATTATATTTATTATTTATATTATTATTTATTTAATATTTATGAATTTAATTTTAATTATAATATTTTATATATTGATCCGATTTTTTAAAATTCAATCTATTACTATTTAATTATTTAATTGTTATTATTAGTTTGGAATTGTAACAGTGAATGAATTAATATAGACAATTATAGAATTATTAACATAATTAAATGAAATATTTTAAATTTTATTTATATATTATATTATTTATATATTATTATTATATTAATTATTATTAATTATTAATTTAATTTATTTTATTTAGTTCATATAATTATTATATTATTTATTTTATTGTAATTTAATTATATTATATATTTATATTATTTATTTATAATTATTTATAATTTATAATTATTATTATTATTTATATTTATTTATTAATTAATTTAATTATTAGCTAATAATGAATAATGTAATGTTGTATAACGAATATTAATTACTGTAATTATTATAATTAATTTTATTATTTTTAATTGTATATTATTATATTATTACAGGATTTGTATTTGATATAATTATTTAATAATATTTTGATTATTTTTAATTATATGTCTTAATTATTATTATTATTATTATTATTATATTATTATATTTATATATTATTTATTATTAATTTAATTTATTGAATTTTATTATTGATTTATATATTACATAGTATTTATATATATTCATATATATTATATATATATATATATATATAATATATAATATAATTTACATTATAATATAGATTATTTAATTTATATTAATTATTATATTTATATAATTTATAGGTTCTAATTTTTAATTAGATTCTTTAATTATATTATTTATTATGAATATTATAATTAATTTAGTATGATGTATCTCTCTAATATTATTTAATTTAATTTATATTAATTAGTTTACTTATATACATATTACTTTACGTTATCTTTCTTTACTTTATCTATATATCTTCTTTCTTATCTTTCTTACTTATCTTCTATCATTCTTCTATTCTAGTCTTTCTTCTTCTTATATCTTCTTTCTTTATTCTTACTTCTCTTATAGCTATCTTATGATCATATAAAACTTCTTTCTTCTTCTTCTTCTTCTTATGGGTTTCTTCTGATCTCTTTCTTGAATTATTCTTATGTTATATCCTATTCTCTTCTATGCTATATATCTTTACTTCTTATTACTTACTTATATCTTCTCTTCATATCTTCTTATCTTCTTCTTCTTATCTTCTTCTTATCTTCTTCTTCGTTTTTATTTCTATATATCACCTTCTTATTCTTACTATTCTTCTTATCTTCGTATTTCTTACTTCTAATTCCTGTCTTCTGTCTTTTTCTTTTTGCATTTTATGCTTATTTAATTTATTATTTAATTATAATAATAATTTAATTATTATTTTAATTATTATAATTTAATTAATTATTAAATTTATTTGTAACAATATATTATATTTATTTTATATATATGTATTATATATATTATTATATATTAGTATATTTATATTATTAATTTAATTATTATTTATTATAATTTATATTATATATATATAATATTAATATTATTAGTATATATATATAATGTATATATTATTATATATATATATAATATATTAAGTATATATATATATATATTAATATAAATATATATAATATATATAATATATATAGTATATTATATATATATATATATATATATATATATATATAATATATTATATATATAATATATATATATATATATATATATATATATATATTATAATATATAATATATGAACTTTTTAAAAAAATATTACATTATCATTTTATATAGACGAAATTTAGGCCATAACTATATATCTTAAAAATACAAAAATATATAGATATATATATATAATATTAATATATTAATATTATAGATAATATATTATAATATATATTATACATATTACTAATAATAATTAATATTTATATATATTATATATATATTAGTATATTAATATATATATTATATAATATATATGAATTAATTATTAAATTAGAAATTAATTAATTACTTAATATAATTTTTGATACATTTTACATTTTATTATATATGGGATGATAGACAAAATATATATATATATAGTGTATATACCTATATATATTATATTATATATATATATATATTAATATATATATATTAATATTAATATAATTAAAATATATATATATATATATTAATATGATATATATATATATATATAACTTATGATATACATATATATATTAATATAATTAATATATTAATATATATTTATATATTTAATAATATTATATAATAAATAAATATATCATATATATTAATATTAATATATTAATATATATATATATTATTAATATATTAATTAATAATAATATATACTATATAATATATATGTATATATATATATATATAATATTATTTATATTATAATATATAATATATATATATATAATATATATATATATATATATATATATTAATTATATATTTTATAAACTTTCTTGACTGAATCATTGCCTCTGAAAAATAAAATGTCATATTTTTAAATTAAAATTATAAAATAAAATACGAGTAAAATTAAAGAAATAAAAAAATTTTAAACCTATGTTGCCAGATATAATTATTAAACTTAATAACAAAAATAAAAATAATCCATTCCGAGATATAAATCAATCTTTAGCCTGTCATTTTATATTAAATCAGTTCGAGGCCTTCCTTTATGGAGAATCCCTTATATATTGATAATTGAAAATGTAATAAAAATTATTATATTAAGAATAGGCCGTAGTTAAGAATAATGTATTGGTAAATGTATAGATGTAAATGGTCTATTATATATAAAGTGTAGGCTAGCGAATGCATGAAAAATGATTACGAAGAAAGCGAATTCTTTTACGCTCTTTTGCACGTTCTTACTGATAGATTTCTGTTAAAATAAAAAATTTGACATAGAAAACGAAAAGGAAACAACCTGCCTATAATTATTTTTGAAATAAAACTTTATCTCTTCTAATAAAGTTTGTTCGAAAGCTTTTATAAATTGGGAAATCTTGCTTCTTATTCGGCGCTTTGTTTTATTTTATTTTTTAGGTGTTATACAACATTTTGGGGTGCAGAATAAGCACACATCACATACATCACTCGATCCACACCACGACACACACCACCCCCATCATTAATGTTGCTATCCCCATCGGCTCGAAGTGATAGCCCATACTACTCAAAATAATAATAACATATTAATTTAATTTCTTCAAATATGGTATGAATTATTTTTATCAATAGCCATGACAATCACGATAAACATATTCTTAAATATTAATGACTGCCTTTATATCTATGTATATATATATATATATATAAATAGTATAGTTGAATTTATCGTATAGTTATTAGTTTATAATTATGAAATTTAATTTTATCATATATTAGTAATTATATATATTATTAATTATATATATATATATATATATATATATTCATAAAAAAACTATAAAGCAAAATAATTTAATAAATAAGATAGTTAACGAAGAGTTACATAAAATCCATGAAATATAAAGCAAATTGCAAAAAATAAAAAGAAAAAAAAGGAAAGTAAAAAAGAACGAAGAAGACCACCTCAACTCCAACTAAGATAAACTCAAGTTTCTGTGAAAAAGTCCAACTGTATTTAAAATGCGTTGGAAAATGGAACATAGAACTTGTATCATCAGATTCCATTCCTATATTTTTTCCTTTGCTTTTAAATCTTCTTTGCGATTTCTTGAACCGTTTTTGATCAGAATTTGTCATTTTACTTGTGTAGAGTATGTCATGTGAAGTTTCTCTCCTTCGCACAATGTCAACAATGTTGTGATTGACGAAGACAAGGGATAGATGAACGATTTGAGCGAAGAACATTATCTCGATTACTTTCGCTGTAGCTGATTGGGGAAGAGTCACGCTCATTTGTGAAAATAAGGAAGCCAAAACAATCAGGCATGACAGCGTCACATTGAGTCGATCACTGTATCAAAATAAAAAATATATATATTAGTGTAAACTTTGGAATAAGCTTAATCATTCCATCAAAATGAAGCAGAAAAAAAATATTCAGATATTCTTAAAGTTACATGAGCTATCCCAAAGTAATGCAATATGGTTATACAGTTTTAACCAAAGTCACCTGTAATGGTTTAAATATTTTGCCTCTACGTGAGATAAAAAGCAATCATGCCACGACTAAAAAAACATTCTAGGATTGATAAAACAATACTAAGGAAGTTAAATAGAAGCCCTTCTGTTTGGCAAATATTTTATTACCTCTTTTCAGAACTTAACTATGATGAACACTAAACAACATTACAGATAACTTATTGTCTTTGTCAGTGCAATATACTATTAAAATGAAGATGTATCATACTTCATATTAAGGAAGTATCATTTAAAGCTTAATAACAGCAACAATTTCTACTCGAACTACTAGAACTGCGTTTAATACCTTAAAACTTAGCATCTTTAATGATTGATTCATTATTTTGTTATTTATGTATGTAAATTACCCTTTGTACTAATGAAGAGGAAAGTAAACACTGAAGCTATTTAACCTGTTTTTAAAATTTCCTAACTCAGGTTGAAAAATGATAGTCAAGGAATAAATTACAAAATGAGAAATAAAGGATACACTTTGACACTCTTTTAGTGTGGATTTCTCTAAAATGACTTTGCTCAGAGCAGTGGGGGGCAAGTGTCTTGGATATTCAGTGAGCCCAAAGTAGACGTAGAATGTGTTCGGTCCTGCACAGTTGAAATCAAGACTTTTTATGTAATCAAGTCAAGCTAACAAAATTATCCACCGAAATTGGAGGAAAAAAATGGAGACCTATTTGAGAGTAAATTGCAAGAATGAATTTTTAAGTTTATTTTTTACAACACAATTATGGATCGACAATCATAAGCTAAATAATTTAATGAAAACATGAAAACAGATTAAGTATCTGAAATGGAACATAAAAATTAAGCAAAATCAGTTCAGATCGTGACGAGCAATAATGACATGCCAAAAAAAAAGCAAAGATGTGCAAAATAAAGATGCCAAATAAAATAGGAAACAAAATATGTTTTAAACGTATTGTGAATGGACATGTTATCGCCGATAACATGAATCTTATAAACAAATGCAAATCAGCAAGCTCTAAAATTTAGATCTTAAATGCGACAATCCATGAAAGATCCAGATCAGACATCATGAATGTAAATATTTTCTTCATTTGGGTGAGACTCACTTAACAAATAGTCTATATTAGACGATCATTTGATAATAGCATTACAGTTATGCACATTTTTTTTTAGAAGGTGACGATTAAAATGTTATTTATTTCACCACTTTGATATTTTTTTTTCTTTAAAAGTTATCTTTATTAACTCTTCATTTCGGAAAACATATGAAAAATTTTTCTTTTCTCCAAGTATATGTAAAGGAAGAAAGGAATGTAAAAGATAATGAAAAAGAACACTTCAATTCCAGTTAATGCAAGTTCCAGTTTCTGATAAAATGTCCACCGACTTTCGACATTTCCTGGAAAGTGAACTAAAATGTCGCCAGATGATTTAACATTGTTTTTCCCTTTTCCACTCAACTTCTTTAAAGTCTTGCTGATAAATTTAGGCGAATAAATTTTCTTGTTTCTCGGGTAGAACAGAACATGTGATTCTTCTCTTCTCCGTACAATGTCCAATATGGTGTGGTTTACAAATACAAGGGATAAATGAGCTATTTGCCCGAAGAACATAATGTCAAGTGCTTTTGCAGAAGCCGTCTGAGGAAGAGTAGAACTCAGTTGAGAAAACAAAGAGGCCAACACAATCAGACATGACAACGTCACCATGATTCGGTCACTGTGTAAATGATAAATAGTGGTTATTATAGTCAATACCTTAGCATTGACGCCAGATTATATTTACCATGGTTTTAAATTAATTTTAGGGATATCACAAAATTTTTAAAATGTTTTAAACAAACCAACTTAAGATTATTAAGTACAAAATTCAATTTTTGAATCTAAACACAGGATTCCTCTTAAGATTGGCTTTCCTTAATTCTTCACCAGCGTATATTTTAGGAACACAGATATATAGAAAAATTACAAATAAAAAAATAAAAAAATAAATAAATAAATAAATAAATAAATAAATAAATAAATGAAGATAACATAAAATCAAATCATTTGCAAACCTTATATTTTGTGGGGAAAAACAATGAGTGAGAGTTCCCAAAAGTCCAATGAGAATGCATGGCAAAATTGTTGTCAAGAAGTAAGAGCCATACCTCCTTGAGAGCACGAGCTGAAACAAAACGAAAAGAAGGTAATTTGTATCATCCAAATTATTATTATTATTCATTGATTGCACTGATTTTTAATTTGTCTAAGTGATGCCAAATGTATAATCATTTGTCGAGTGAAGAGGTGAAACTAAGAGTATTGGGGTTCCCCACACTAAAAAGAATGCGTTTTCCTTTTGATTTTTTTTATATTTGGTCTATGTATCAACTAATGGTTGTAGTACACACCTCCTAAACTCTCAAACCGTAAGGTGGGATCTGCTGTGCCGCTAGTTTCGCCACAATTGTACAATTGAGGTTAAAACAATTTAGCTTTTTCATGTTGGCTTATCATTTGATGGTGTTGGGAAAAGAGAGGAAAGATTAACGGCTCGCAAAGTTTAGTGGGAAAAGGTTTGGGCTCTTGACCAGGAACAAATATTTTGAATTGTATATTCTTAGGGGAGGCTGATCTAAGCTTAATCATAGTTAACAAGTTTACAAGCTTAATCCTTACTTCGAATGAGAGATCATAGCTGTATTTCAGACCCATATTCGTTCTCTGTAAAGGAAAACTTCCTCAAATAAAATATTCAAAGCAATGTTCTCTTATTAGCATTCTTATTCACTGTCCAATGAACTTTTAAAAACTAGCAGAAGCGATCACATTTCTGTTCCTCTATTCAGTCTCCCTGATCATGCCATTGCTAAATCTTCCATTTCCTTTTATTCTTTATGGAAAAAAATAAGCTAATACAAGTCACAGTTGAGTTAGTATATAGGACAAAGTTACTTAACGCCCACACGGAACGGGAGCTCGGATCAAAAAAAAATTTTCACAGGTAGCATCTATGATACATAAAATATTTTTAGGGTTGAAAAAAAATTTTTTTTTTTTTTTTTTTTTTTTTTTTTTTTTTTACCTGTTCTAGGGGCGAAATTATATAATTATATATATATTATTTTTGAAAAGGTATACAGGGCAATGTAGGGGGCTCGACCGACGGGAACCAGGGGGTACTTTCCATACCCCTAGGTGAGGCGAGGAACCCCGCACGACACCAAATACCAAAACGAGCGGGGGTTCGGAAGACCCTCCCCGGAGTGGGGGGAAATAGTCTCGTCGTTCCCCGGAAGGCGAGAGACCCGACTCTGCCATCGGTGCGGTAATCCCTTGGGGTAAGCTTAATACATTTTTCCTTACTCCATTTTTACCAGGATTCCAAAAATGTATTCCTTTTCGCTGTAGCTATTGTAGTTTTTGAGATATGATTGTTTTTTTTTTTTTTTTTTTTTTTTTTTTTTTTTTTTTTTGCATTTCGACCCTAAAACGTCTATTTATGTATCATAGAGGCTACCTGTGAAAATTTTTTTTTGATCCGAGCTCCCGTTCCGTGTGGGCGTTAAGTAACTTTTACCTAGTATATATATACCGAATTTTTATTAAAACTGTCATTTTAAGAATGCATTTTCCTTGCATAATTTATAAGACAGCGATTAATAAGTTGTAGCTTACCATGCTACGCGGTTGTACTATTATTCCTACACTATGGTAAACGACGGTTGGAAACTGCCTAAGGGCAATTTTCATATTTGCCTCGCCGTCAATTCGTTTGGATGTTCGTTCTGTTTCTTTTTTCCATTGCGCAAAAAGTTTAGTTCTCATTGTCTAAAGGTGAGCATTGAGGGAAATTATGTATATATTTAGATATATAAGTATGCAATGGTATATTTTATTATATTAAGAAATATTATATTGTGTTTATTAATGATGAAATATGTGTTAGGCCTCCAGCGTTGCTTTGAAGTCTAATAGGCTGGTGCATTTATTTATTCGTTTTATCAAAATATGTTTCTTTATTTTATTAGCATAGGTTTAGGAAAGCTGGTTAGGAATAAATAGCTTTCACCCTTTCTAAGCCTAGGGCCACAGGCCTTTTACGCTCAATTTTTTATTTATTAGTAAACACCGTACCTAAATACATCAACTGTCCTATATGTTTCATATTCTGGGTAACATGTTTATGCTGACTGTCATGTGGAACACATTATTGTTAATTTATGTCGTGTCATAAAATATGTGGGTGAAGGCTATTATGTTTACCGATTTATTATTATGATACTAATTTCAGAACCCGATTCTAAGAAGTTATTTGTTTTTTATTTTAGTTCGGGGCTCGAGTTGTATTCGAGTTGCACTCAAATTCATTTGAGTCTTACGCAATCTCAATTCTTGCTTTTGATGCTTACGGTTAGAAGAAGGGTGAATAAAGTATAATTTTCATTCAACTGTTTACCGTGTTCTTCCTATCACACGGACCAAAATTCAACAAAACCATCAAAGCATTATAAAGTTATAGCCAATACTGAAATAAAAGTTTTTGTCCTCTATGGGAATTACCCCTACTGATATTGGTTCAATGTCGTTTGGGGAAATGGTGGCATATTTCTCAAAGCATAAATTTGCAAGTAATTTTCTAATTTTCAACAGATTTAGATCAAATAAAAGGCAAGATTTACATCAAATTAAAGGAAAGATGTAGCACTAGACAAGATCTAAAACTTTGATTTCGAGCATATTTCGGTATCCATATCCATTGGTTTTTAGTCAATTTAAAGCAATATTTAGTTTGTCTTTTTTGCTTCAATATCTCGAACAAAACAAATAGCATTGCCAAATACTCTAATGAATGTTTTAGCTTGAGATGCTTAGAAAACAATAGGAAAAATTAAAATTCTCAACGAACGATTTTTTAAAACCATTTTCTTTAAAATATAAAAAGAGATCAAAAATATCGTCATAAATGAAAATTTGCGATAATTCTTTAATCTTTTCATCCAATCACATTAAATTTTTTAGACCAAATAGAATTGAGCGAATTACACATTTTCTTATTTAGGGCATTTTTGCATATCCTCTGCACATGGGATAAAAACTTTAAAAAAATAAGAATATTAAAAAAACGTTGAGCATACAGAAAATTATCTTAATAAAAGATGAGTAACACTACCAATCCTAAATGCTCTTTGAATTTCATACTGATCTGATGAACAGAAGAAAAAAAAAAATAATGGCAATTTATATAAAAAAAATTTTTTTTTACTCAGGAAAATATTGATTTTTTAATTTTGTTTTTAACTTTTCAGAACATTTCAACTTAAGACATTTACTTAAAGAATATGTAAATTTCATTTGTTTTATTTGAGATATTGGCGCTCATTTTGGGTTCCAATTGCCCCCCCCCCCAAAAAAAAAAGAAGAAAAAAGAAAAAACAAAAAAAAAAAAAAAAAAAAAAAAAAAAAAAAAAAAAAAAAAAAAAACAAATGAATAGAGGTTCAAAAAAAATTAAAATCTATGAACTAGATCTCTTCTATTGCTACAGTTTGCCCCTAGTCCGATGTAAATCTGGTTAAAATTAATAAAATAATTCGGCAAATTTTGTTTTGAGGATTTTGCCACCAATTCCCCCAAGCAACTTTAAACCATTCCAATAAGTTGATTCTCAGAAGAGGCGAAAAACCTTTATTCAGCTACGTTATTACTCATTATTTAATATTTTTTTTATAATTATCAAGAAAATACTCTAAAGATAACACACTAATAAATATAACAATTAAAACTCTTTAGATCGAGAGGATACCAACTCCTATCGATGTGTTATAAGACTATTATTCTATGTTTCAAGTCTAATAATAATAGAGGGCTAAATCAATCAAAATAAAAAATTGGAGCTCTTGGGAGTGTAGAATCTTTGTTCACATTATACTATATTTTAACTTAATGAGTTATAGCGGACGAGAGTAGAGGTATGAGAAGAGTGAATGATGTATGAGAGAGTTTTGAAGAGACTGTAGAAGAAGAAGAGCGAAGTAGACATCACAGGGACGAGGATATAGGATCTGTGATGTTTATTCTACTATACCTTTCTATAATGTAAGGTGGCTAAGCTAGTGTTAGTTTCGCAGAAGAGACACAATAGTGACAGTTCTAGACGCGCAGCTGAGTTGATTTCGATTCCTCATACACCTTGTTCGAATTCCATGTTTTTTCAATTTATAAATTTATCCATAAAAAATATCCTCAAATTATAAACTAACAAAATGGAAGAAAGAAAAGGTTTCAGGAAAATAAAGTTCCAAAGCAAGAGAAAAGAAAACATTCTAAAATAAATACTATACTCACTTTTAAAATTAACTGTGTTAAAGAAATTCGATCGTCCCTTTTGAAACACAAAGAACAAGGTATTGAATTTAGTTTACGGGCCAATTCCATTGGAGGAGGGCCTTTGTCAGGAGGTGGTCTTACGAAGACCGGTTCTCGCATGCATACTTGAGGGTGATTAGGATCCACTCCAATACTGTCAAAAGCCAGCAGAATTTACTAAATTATAAAACTTAAAATATAATTTATATGCTACCAAAAACATTGTTTACACATAATATCCTTATCAAAATAATAGATTTTGTAACAAGAATTGTCTATTTGAAAAGACTTGGAGACTCATCCCTTCAACTGGTTAAGCTCACCAATTAAAATTAGTTTTCATTAAAATGTGGTTTTTAGAGATGACTTAAGAAGATGATTTGAAATATATACTAAATAATGGTGCGTAAAGAGAGTTAATAAGGTATGTGTACATAATATTATTATTTAATGAATGGGTTATCTCAGATGAGTACAGAGATAATTGAATAGTTGTGGTCGTGATGAGAATGTTAAATCTGGTATTGAGGATAAATGGGTTTAGATAAATTGGAGAGAGAAAAGTGATTACATTGGTGCACATCATTTGCGACATTGCGTTGTTCCTCACTGGTTTGAATGTTATACATTGTAATGCGATTCTCTATCACGACCATATGTGCAAGCAGATGTTAATTCTTTCTACTGCAATCGTTCAATCGACTAAAATAAGCGTATTTCACTCTACGAGAGAAGTCTAATTAATCTTCTATTTCCACTACCTCTCTCTTTTTTCTTACCACTGATAGCAGCACCTATCGGTTCACTGAATTCATCAAACTTTACAAGCCACTTCGGATATCGTTAACAGAAACAATTCTATTGCCACCAGAACTTGTAATAATAGATAATGCACAATTTAAATTATGAAGAAGTAAGTTAAATCATATGCATGACTGGAACCAAAGAACTTCTTGTACCTATGAGAGGTAATAAGCATTTTGACAATGGTCACGTGAGCTTCCAAAAGAAAACAAGACATATTGATCCTCTCTTTTGTCATCACAATAATATGGAGCACATACATATATTTTAACTGCGAGCGATCATACAAAAATGACACAGAGAATTGTCCTTAGGCAAACTGAAAAATATGTAATTTTATTCCATGGCCTGACCGATGATGTTTAGTAGCATCTATCATTCAACTTTTCTGCACATCTGTCGAGTTGCTTGCCTGGGGCTTTATTTCTGGTGGATACTTAATCTTAAATTTAGCCTAAATAATTATTCTTGTTATTTAATCCTATATAATTCCACTTCCTGAGAACCAAGCACTCATTATTCTTTACTATATAATACCACGCCATTCTTCTAATATATTGATGATCATAACACACCTTACCGGCGGTCACTTCTTCATCTAAAAGCTCTCTCTGTTAAAGTTCTCCTTTCCTGTTTATTTTTCGTGATCAGAAGCCATAATATCAGTTATAGTATAGTTAATCTGGGCCTCATCACCTTATTCCTTGGTATTACCCTAACTGCGATTTGTCAAAAATTTCTTCAGACACGCTGTCTCGCACAATCCATCAAGTCACGGACTGCGTTGCTGCCACTATATCACTGCACCGACCTGGTCAAAATTGGAGTTTTCATGGTGTGTCATCTTTCTAAATTGGAACAGTTGTAGTGAATATTTTCCTATCATCTCTTCATTATTATACTGCTATTCCAGCCTTTGTATGCATCGTCAGTTAATAAGCCACCATTCATACCTCAATGCGAAAGACACTAGATCTACACTACTCCTGTCAGTCTTCGGCCTCTCATCACTTTAGTGATTAGTTCTTCTCTCAAACCTTTCTTAATAATCAGATCATTGACTACTCCGTCAGAATTATTTGTCAAAACCACACTAATCCTAAAGCCTCGCTTCCCAAAACTCAGAGTCACATGCTCGTCTCATCCTTCCTCCTATTCCTTTTTCTATATCTCTGGCTAATTAAAAATATTACCTTCCTTGATTAGGGGCATCCTACTTATCTTACTTCTTGGAAAATTTAGAGTCTTATCATATGTGTATAAACACTATCCAATTGTAATCTTCCATACTCCTTCTTCAACTCGTGCTACATCATCTTTCTCTCTCTCATCAAATTCTTCAGAAGTCTCTTGAGTGTTCAATGTACTGAGAGTGGACCAAGATTATATTTTATTATATAGATATATCTTACAACTCAATGTGCAGTGGATGACTATGCGCAACGTAAAGAACAGTAATTTCCTCACTTAATATGCATCAATCGTCACCTGTAGTATATCTAAGCCTACTGTTGGGCGAAGATTCCAGCCGTGAATTTGTCCTGTTAATTTCTATACCCAAAATAACCTTAGAACGATGGTGCAACTTCCCACCATTATCCAATCATCTTGGAGTTGAACCCAATATTCTTGATCTTTTCTTAAATTCCAATCTTTCTCCTTATATTTCTTTCGTCTGTGGGTTCCTTCGATCATCTTTTCCTTCTGTTCTATCTATCAAATATTCCCCAAGAAAGACAGACCTCAGCCTACCACGAAAAAACATTTTTGACAGCCTGGGGTGACGTCAAACTGGTCGAACTTTGAGGTCATACTATGTTTTGATTTCCCTTAGAAATGGTATTGCTTCAGCCGGTAAAGGTGGTTCCTCGGGAGTGGAGAGAAATACATTACCGAGTGAATCCTCTCTCAAAGGCTTAGGCATAGAGGTGTACATTCCATACTTTTTCCTTTCATCTAAAACTAACAAACTTCGGTTTAAGTCAGTTTGTTCTCGTGCTATTCACCACAGTGAAGCTGCTTTAAAATTTTTAAAACTATTAATATTTTATTCCTATTCTATTGCGCTGTTTAATGTTCTCAGAGTTCTCTCTAACGCTATCCAAACTCTTTTTCTATAATTCAGTAATGTGAATATCTCTCTGTACTTCATTTCACTTATCCGATTGCCTATGAAAACGACTCCTCACCCTTATTACTTCCCTTTCATTTTAAAAGACGATGTCCTCCACCGAACAAAAATTATCTCATACTTGGAGGGTGGTGACCTTAGAGCAACTAACCTCTTACATCTTTCTTGAACGCCTCAAAAACTCAATTTAATATATATATATATATATATATATTATATAATATATATATATATATATATATATATATATATTATATATATATATAATATATAACATATATATATATTATATATAATATATATATATATAGTATATATATATATAGTATAATAATATATAATATATTTATATATTATATATATATATATATATATATATATATATAATTATATATATATATATATATATTAGTATATACTATATATATATATAATATATATAAATTATATATCATATATAGTATATAATATATATATATATATATATATATATTATATATATATATTATAGTACTAATATATATATATACTATATTATATATACAACTATACAGATCTTTCGAAATCACGCATACTGATTTTTTGGAAGATTAATATTGTTGACGTGTTCTAATTCTTGTGACCTTAATGGAAGGATGTAACGTGTGTACAGTTTTTTATAAAAGGCTTCTAGGAAGTTGGGTGTCCTGAGACGCCTTCAGAATTCTTCACGCCATTGCGAGTTATTTGCTCTTTAATAGAGACTATGCAGCTCACCCTGTAGGAGAGTGCCTCAAACATCTGGGTGATGGTTCCACTGTAACATCTCTCCCTGAAAAGGTGACATTTTAATTTTTTCCATTTTCTCATCGCTATTACAATGAACCCTGCTCTTCTGAAACTCTCTTCTTCTCTCTCTCTCTCTCTCTGCTCTCTCCCTCTCTCTCTCTCTATCTATCTCATCTATCTATCTCTCTTACAAATGAACCCTGCTCTTCTGAACTCTTTCATCGCATCCGCTCACTGAGAAGGGCTCATGCTTAAATGCCTTTCTTACGGCAATTCGTCATCTTTCTTTATAGAAATGTTCCAACCCTTGACTTAACCTGTCATGCTTCAAGCTTTCATGTACTCCTTCTGGTAAAGCCTGGATTCCG
>JABUQX010095037.1:0-22227 GCA_015478945.1 Trachelipus rathkii
TAATATTAATATATTAATATGATACTAACTAGTAATAGTATACTATATATGTATATATTAGATATATTTTATATATATAATAATATATATTATATAATACACTATATATATAAGTAATATAGTATAATATAGTTTTATATATTATATACTATATAATATATAGTATATAATTACTATATATACAGATACAAAGTTAATACTATATAGATAATAATATAACGTATATAATATATTAATATATATAGTATATAAATAAACATCATAAAATATCATATTATATATACTAAATATTATAGTTAGATACTAGCCACCTGCATTTGCTTGGATATTGGCACAATCTCAAAAAGCATAAATTGAGAGATATATGACGTTTCCAATATTCATATATTATTTTAAAATTGATTTTTAAATCATAAGTACTTTTGAAGGATATTTAAATGAATATACATAAATAGATCCCTGCATAGGTTTATTTCAAGTACAGATTGAGATTCCAATTATTATTATTATATCTGATATAATCAATTGCATAATGACATTCTTCTCATTATTATTTATTATTTAATCATATATTCATTATTATTATTAATTGATTATTATATTATTATTATTTATTTATCTATTATTTTATATTTATAAATTCTTCATAAATACGCTCTATGATACAAAATTAATCGTTTATTTGTCCATCGTAACGAATTGTTAATATTAAGTAACATCATACTATTATTATCATGATTATATTAATTATTATGCGTTAATGAATATGTGATTATTCAAATAAAAGTGTTATAAATGCTTATCAAGTTTTTTAATTGTTTATATTATTATCTTATTAATTGATTATTATTATTATATATTTAATTATTTTATTATTTATTATTATTATATTATTATTTATATTATTATATATATTATTAATTATTATTATATTGATTACTATCGTAATTTTAATCATTTTAATTATTATTCATTATTAGTTTATTATTTTTTATTTTTATTATAATTATTATTTTTATTATCTGCATATTGATATATCGATTATTATTAATTATTATATTATATTATTATTATTATGTATTATTATTATGATAATTATTATTTTATATTATTATTATTTTATTATTATTATTAGTATTATTATTAATTCATTATTATATTATTATTAGTCATTCATTATCATTATATGATGTTATATTATTAAATAGTAATAGATTACTTGTATGTATTATTATATTATATTATTATAATTATTTATTATTATTACATTATCATATATTATTATTATTATCATCATTATATGATATTATTATATATTATTATTATATTATTCAATTATTATTATGTCCCAATTACGCATAATATTTATATTATAATTATTTATTATTATTATTGATTTTGATCATTCATTAATTATTATATATATTATATTATTATTATTTTTTATTACTTATGTCTATGTATTATTAGTATTATATTATTCATTATCTATTATTATATTATTTATTCATATTATCTTATTATTATATTTATTAATTTTATTATATTATTCATTATATCATTACTTATACATATTACTTAGTTATTATATTATTATTCTGATCTATTATTGACTGTCTTACTTATTATATTATATATAAAAATGAAATACTTCTTATTCATTTCTTATATTCTATTCAGATATATTAATTATTTATATAATATGAAATATTATTATTATCTTATATGATTATTATTTAATTATCTATATATTATTATTATTATATTATTATAATATTAATTGTATTCATTGATTATATTATTTGATTATTATTAATATTAATATATTATCATTATTTATTATTATTATATTATCAATGATTCTATTTCAATTATATTATTCAATTTATTATATTATTTATTATTAATTATATTTATTATTATTAATATTATCCAATTATTTATATTATTATTATTATTATTATTATATTATATTATTATTATTTATATTATTATTTATATTATTTATTATTATTATATATATTTTTACTTATCTTCACATATTTTTATTACATATTCATTATTTATATTAATATTCTTCAATTATCTCAATAGTATTATCATTATTATATTATATTATTATTATTATATTTATTATTATATTATTTAATTATCTATTATATTATTATTTTTATATTTATATTATTATTATTTTATATTATTTATGTATATTTATTATCGATGGTAGTAATTATTTTCTCTGTGGTCCTACTTATTCTTTCAAAATGACAAATAAATCCAAAAATTTAGAAAATTACGCTGATCGTTCCGCTCTAAATTAAATACGTCTTGTCAAAAAAATCCTTCAAAGATTATTTTTGAAGAAATCTTCTGAAGTCAAAAACATATAGATAACTTTAATATTAAATATGGGTTCGTTCTTCCACGAAAACTAGGTCTTTTAAAACCGGGGGGTTCTTTAAAGACGGGTCGTTAAGAACGGTTCGGAAGTCAAGAACGTCGAAACTTTATTAAGATATGAGTGATTTAAGGAACGTGGTTCTTTCAAGAACGGGTCTTAAAGAACGGGTCTTTAAGATACGGGTCTTTAAGAAACGGGATTTAAGTAATCTTATAAACTTTAAAGAGTGCTGAGTATCGAATAGAATAGAATTGGTCTTTTAAAAAAGACGACGGCATCCATGCAAAAATCCGTGGATACTTATAGTGAACGAGTGTAAAACATCTTGTTAGGGAGATGTGACGCCAGATTGACCTTCGAATCACCCTGCAAGTTTAGCCGTTCTGTTGAAGCTAGTAGCAAATGGCCGCACAGGGAGGAAAAAATTGATTGACAAGCTGTTTTTAAAATGCTCGACATATATGAAAAAAAATCTGTTATTTTAGTCTTTTTTTAGTACCAAATCCGACAGGGAAAATGCTCAACTTAACCTAACTGTAACCTAACTTAACCTAACCTAAGCATAACCATACCCCTAACGATACGGGAATTTTTTTTTTGAATCTGATGTGGTGTCGACCATGTTTGGAGTAGTCCCGCTCTTTTAATAAATCACCAATTACCAGTCGTCTTTCGAGTTGCTTATGTTTCTTATAATACTAAACGTTTAATTTTAGACAAACACTTGCAGTTATCAGATGTAGATAAGCCTTATTTGCCGACAGAAAAAAATTGAAAAGGAAAATAATAATTAAAATTAATAATAATTATAATAATCAACTATGTAATAATAATAATAACTAAAATGTAATAAAAGAATATATAATAAGAATCAATAATCAATAATAATCAATAATAATAATTAACTAATAAGAATAATGAATAAAATATAATAATAATAATCATATAAATAATAAATAATATATATATAGAACCTAAAGACTAACAGATTATTAAATGATGGATTATAATATTAATGTTAACTTTTATGATTTAATCTATATAAATAATCTACTAAATAATAAAATAAAATAAATAATAATATAATAATAATATAATCAAAGCAATAATAATAATACAATCGAAATAAGGTAATAATAATAAAATAATTAATTAATATATCAAAAAATATTTAATCAATAAATCAATAATTAATACTATAAAAATAATATAATAAATTAATAATCAATGAATAAATAATAAAATAAGATAATAAAACTAATTAATAATAATAATTAGATTAAGAAGAATAATAAGTACATAAATTAATAATAATCAATAGATAATGTATAATAAAATCAATTAATAATCAATAATAAGTAATAATATATAATAATAATAGATAATAATCATTGATAATAATAATAATATTTTAATAAAATAGTTATTAATAATCATATTATATAATACTATTAATTCCGAATTAGACTTTAAATTTAATTTTAAACTAAATGTTGTTCAATAAATATAAAAATAAATAAATAATAAATTAAAAAAAGGAAAGTTTGGTTGTTGATGGGGTATCATAATAATAATAATGATGAGGGGGGGGGGGGGGGGGGGGCGGGGGCATGAAGATAATATAATTAATAAATACCAAAATAATAATTAATATAATAATAATAATACAATAATTATAAATCTGTGTCATAATATTATTATGGTAATGAGCGGATATTTAAGCAATTATATAATTAAGTAAGAACAATAATTAATAATAGATGAATAATTGCAGATCACCACCAACCACTATTAGTACACATGATTTAGAAGATATATAATAAGCAATAATAGAAAATAATACAATATTAATAATAATATAATAATAATAATTAATAATAATAATAACATAATAATAATAATAATAATAATGAATAAATAACAATAATCAAATAATAATAAGCAATAATAAGACATGACAATTTCACTACAATATTCATTTTACTAGCAATAACATAAAATTAATTTTAAGTAATAATAACATTGGAATAATAATATTTAGAGTAATCATAATATAATTAATAATGTAATAACTACAAAAAGAATAATAAAATAATAATAATAAAATAATAATAATAATCAATGAGATTAATAATAATAATAATTAATAATCAATAATAATAATAATAATTACTAATAATAATAAATAATATAAGTAATAATAATTAAATGTAATAATAATAATAAAAAATAATATGTAGTGAGTAAAACAGGTATCGGAATTATGTATGTATGTATTTTGTATATTGTATATATGTATGTATGGGGTAAAAGGGTCATTTTAAGGCACGCATAAAAGCATGTATGTGGTTCTGCTTAGAGAAAAAAAAAAAAAGAACCCCCCAAAAAAAATTTTTACTTATATGTGTGTGTGCTTTTGTTACTGTATTTTACCAATGCATTTAAGGAACAACTTTTACAATTAACAAAATAAAAAAAATGGAAAACCTTTAAAAAGAAAAGGCTGGCACATGAGATCGCCGCACAAACAGAAACAAGAAACTACCCTTTATGCTGTATTCCCAGAGGCAACGTGAAAATAACACACCAACGACTGAAAGGCTTCAAATCAGAGCGACAAGCTATCCGTTTCCCTATCAGATATCACCACTTACAAAAATTTAAAGCTCTTGGGCGAAAAATCATATGTAATATATTTTTTATATATATGTTTTAATAAATAATTTTTAAAACAGGCCAACCAAAAAGTGGCAAAGGAGAAGAATCCAAAATACCAAACCCAATAGCTTGTCCCTTCTCACATCCAGAGGGTTAAAGAAAATCCTATAAACTATATATATATATCACTAGGAAACTAGCTTACCCTAACTATTAATATATACTAATATATGATTTATCTATCTTAGCCTAAGCTATATATATATATGTAGTATATAGTATATAATTATAAAAATAAATTCAATTTTACATCAGCTTTACCTATAGCTATATATATATATATACATAGTATATATATAATATACTTATAATATAGTATAAATATAGGGTATATATTATATTTAATATATCTTATATATATATATAATAACAATACTATATATATATATATATAATAAAATATATATATATATATACTAGGTATATTATTAATATATTATTATAATCTATATATTATATATATTTCATATATATTACTACTAACTTATATATATATAGTTAATATATATATATATTATATATTAACTTATTTTAAATATTATACTACATATTATATATACTATACATATATATTTTAATAATATATATATATATGATAATATATCATATATGATAAATTTAATATATATATATTAATATATATACATATATAGATATATATACTATATATATATATATATTATATACATATATATATAAATATATATGTATATATATATTATATATATATTTTTATACTATATTATATATATATATATATATTATATATATTATTGTATTATATAATATATATATTTATAATCATATATATATTATAAATATATATATGATAACTATATTTATATATAAACATATAACATTGATATTGGTAATATATAATATATATTATATTAATATTATATAATACACAAATATATATAATATTACATTATATATATATATATTATATATTAATATATATATATATAATAGATATTTATATATTATTATAATTTGTTATATATAGTGTGTGGTGTGATTTTGTATATGTTGGATTTAAATACATAATTGTTTATTTTCGAAATACATTTTTAATTCTTCAAAACTTGTGCGACAATGTGGCTAAGATTAAGAATGGAAAGCAATGTTCTAATGTGGGATTCGTACTGTTTTATATTGTAAGAGTGAACTAATTTTATATTTTACAGTAAACTAATATTTTCGAAATCCATGTAGGGACACACTAAGGAGATTATTTAAGCTGTAATCAAAAAAAGCAGAGTAGACTTATTTCAAATCCTCTTGGTTTGCTTCATTGAATAATACACATTTATTAAGAGTATATTCAAAGTTTCTCCCTTGTCTTCTTCGTAAATACACTTTGACTTACCAGAATCCTTACATTTAAATTTACTGGTAATTAATGTTTTTGAGCACTGAGACCATGCCAGAATAGTGAGTTGAATGAATTAATTTATAATAAGATAATAAATAATAATAATAAATAATATATTAATAATTAATTATATATATAATTATAGGAAGAGTAATAATTCAGAGATGTAGCGGAACTTAAAAATAGAGAGGATAAGATCTAATAATAATAAAATAATAATACAGTTTACAATAATGATGATATCAATAATAATAATAAGATAATTTAAAAGATTCCACATAACAAGCAATAAAAACAACAATATAACAATTATACCAAAAATTAATACATAATACATAAAAATCACTATGATAACAAAAACAATAATCATGATAACAAAAATTGAATAATAAAATTATATAGTCAATAGTAATAGTAATAGTCAAAGGAGTGTAATAATTAATAATATAAATCAATAATAATAATAATAATAATTAATAATAATAATTAATAATAAATAATAATATAATAATAACTACGAAATACATAATAGAAATAAAATAATAATAAACGTTAAATAATGTGTAATAATTCAAATTTTTAATGTGATGTAAAAAAAAATTTTTTTAGTAGTCAATTAATACCCCAAATAATATTCATTGAGTATAAAAAAAAAACAATTTATATGCTCGAAAATATAATAATAATAATAAAAAAAATAAATAATAAAAATAATAATAAAAAATAATAATAATAATAATAATAATAATAATAATAATAATAATAATGAATTAATATTACTAATACTACCATAATAATAATAATAATACATCATTTAACAAAAAATTTCATTATTGTTAGTATATGATACAAAATTTATAAGAATAATACAGATAATAATAATAATAAAACTGAGTATTATATAATAAAATATAATAATACATACAGTATAAATAAAGTATTATAATTTTATTATATATTTTACACTCTTTATTAGATTTTTTAATAATAAATAAAATTGTAATAATAATAATAATAATTATGCACTGCAAATGTGTGCAACTCGTGTTAACTATTAACTCTAAGGAAACGTGTAGTTAATATAAGAATAATACATAATTTAATACTAATAATAATACATAAATATAACAATACATAGAATACATAATGATCCATGCATTATAACTATCCCGTAGGAGTGGTGAAAAATCGATTTAAAAAAAAAATTAGGCAGTTAATACCACGGCGGGTTGACGGGCAGCAGCATGCGTTTTTAAGTACGAGTTAAGATTTAGAAAAAGAACTTTCCAACGTGTTTTTTCAAATAAAGGAATTAGCAATAGAAATGAATGTAGCTGTTAAGTATCTGCATTGAAATGGATACTAAAGCTGATTTTTTTTTTTGTTTTTTTTTTTTTTTTTTTTTTTTTTTTTCTTGTCCCTTTGCAAGGCGAGAAATTATAAGCCTCCTTCACATTTTACAAAAATCTTACACGAAATGAATGTATAAGAATGGAAAAAACTTGCAGTGCTAGAATTTTTTTTATAAGGCATTTATTATTATTATTATTATTATTATTATTATTATTATTATCATTATTAATTATTATTATTATTATATTATTATTATTATTATTATTATTATTATTATTATTATTATTATTATTATTATTATTATTATTATTATTATTAGTTATTATTATTATTATTAATGTAAAAATTAGACTGATAACCCAGTCACTAGTCGACAATGGATAGTTTTAGCTAATAATTCTTATCTATTTTTTTGGTGCTGATTCTTACTATGAAATCAGAATTTCTGTTACAGGCATAACTTTTTTTTTTTATGAAATATTTATTTTTAGAAAGGGACTCACACAGTTTGCTTGCAACAGCCCTTCGTTTTTTTTATGCTAATTTACTTTGTTTCGAGCTTTTAATAATGATAAAAAAAAAAGGTCAGGTTAAGTTAAGAAGTCATTCTTTATGAAATCATTTATTTAAATCTATGCGAAAAAAAAACAGAGGAATACCATTAATTTGGCTGAATAAGCAAAACGGGAAATGTGGAAAACCAGTGAGATTCTATAAAGGTGTTATGTGACAATATGAAAATCCTAGTGAAAACGATACAGTTTGGGAAGTTTTTTGGCACATTTTTTTGAGATTTGCTAGTAATAGCTTTAGTACTAAGACTTCAGATTGGATACAAAAAGATATATTGTTTCATAATGTGATTGGAACAAATGGGACAGGAAAATGCACTTCATTTAAAAGGTGTCCAAAATAAAAGAAAAAGTAATATGAAAAGTGGAAAAAATAAATCTGCCCAGTGATATATTTGTTAAATTTGGTTCTATTGTTAGTTTATGTGATTTATATGTCTTTAAACTGTATTTTTAGGTGATTTTCAATTAAAAGAATTGAAAAATGACAAATTTAGCCCTTTTTCTGGCAACCACTTTATAGATTTTTTTTTGTACGGTAGGTTAAGTTAGATTAAGTTTAAATAGGTTTGATTAGGTTTAGTTGCCATAAAAATGCTAAACTTGAAATTTAAAATTTTTATTTTTTTTATTGGAAGCATATAATCAATAAAAAGTAGTATTAAAATCATTTTAAACAAATATATCACTAGGGAGGTATAACAGGAATGGTCCAATATATCTATTCAGTCAGATTCTGGTGAATCTAAATGAAGTGTACATCCCACCTTAACACATCAAACTTGATTGAAAGAAGAAATTCGTCATGATATGTATCATTATGACCAGGTTTTTTTTCCATAAGGAGCAAGTTTTTCGGAATCAGTGATGCAAAGATCCAAGAAAGATATTTATAGAATCATAAATAAGAGTAAAGGATTCAAACTTTAAGCGACGCATATATGAGTCTGACGCAACTATTTGTGGATCATTTATAAAGAGAGTTTATCAACTTCTGTGAAAAAAATCTGGCTAAGTGCTGCATGGAAATGGTTTGAGAACTTCTTGACCTCCAAGTACTCATGTAATAATATGAAAGATACGTTTAGCAAGTATTAAAGAATATATGTTATTAATAGAAAATGAGGAAAACATAATTTGTATGCTGGTGAAGATTTCTTAGTTGAAGTGGCTGTTGTTCATATATATAATATATATATATATATATATATTATATATTATATTATATATATATATATATATATATAATATATATATATATAATATATATAATATTATATATATATTATATTATATATATATTATATAGTATATAGTAGATGAACCAATTATAATTATTATTAAAAGTTAGTTAATCATTTAATTAATAATTATATATATAATATATATAGTCATAGTAATATTATATAGTAGTAATATATATATAGATATATACCGAGTTATTCAATGTAAAGCTTGCAGGAAGGACAATAGTATGCTACTAACGATATAATACGATTAAGGTCATATATAAAGTCATATAAATACATATTCTTTTCTTAAAATAACTCTCTCCAGGAAAGGATTCTTCACCTGTCAGGCTCCGCGCAAGCATCTTTTTCTTGCCAGTATGATACTCCTTCTCATTTGACAATACTAAATATATCCTCACGTTTCTCTTTTCAGTTCGCTCCTCTCTCATATCTTCTAGCTCGTGACTAATCTTTCCGAGGTTATCCTACATCACGGATTTCCGGCCCTATTATATATACTACTTCTTCTCGAGTTTCCTCCATCGGATCTTACTGCCCTCTGAGTATCCATTATCACCATCTGTCTTTTCGGCATTCTCTCCTGCTCCATCCTCTCCAGATTATCCACCATTCTACTAATCTCCCCACAATCCTATTCTTCAGTGTCCATCTTCTTCACACCTTATCTACTCTAATAACTTCATTTTGTTACTTTAATTTCTCACTGTCAATCTCTTATACTTATCCTTTATCCAATCAATAAAGTTCTTAATATCATACTTACATTACTCACAACCGCTTGTATTCTATTTCATACTCTTCATCTCGTATGTTTCTCACAATGTTATTCACCCCGCACTCTATACATAGCATGTGGAAGTCCAGTTTATACTGTTAAAAATACTTTATCTATATAACTATTCACTATTACTCCGATGTTTCTATCTTATACATCAATTGGGGCTTTAATATTTATCACTTTTTAAATATACTTAGTCCATATACTTTTCTATTTCATTAATCATATCTTCATATCTGCCACATTCACTCCAGCTTCGTTTAAAACACCATCCGATGATAATTAGAGCAGTATGTTATACTAAAATAGCCTTCCACTCCTCTACTCTCTCACTCATCAATTCTTATAGTAGGTTTAGTTCTGAGAGTGTAGTGCAGTAGTTTCATAAATACTGTAGTGTAGTGGGTTCATCTCTTACATGAATCCACTATCAGAAACAACTCCACCATCTCTCGAATCGCCTCCTCTCTCCTCGCTCACAACATTGCAGATGGTCTCGACATAGCAGTTTCATTGACAATTAATGTCCTCAATTACTGATGCCAGCAATAGGGAACACATGATACAG
The DNA here is from genome assembly GCA_015478945.1 of Trachelipus rathkii. Taxonomy (NCBI): domain Eukaryota; kingdom Metazoa; phylum Arthropoda; class Malacostraca; order Isopoda; family Trachelipodidae; genus Trachelipus; species Trachelipus rathkii. The sequence continues at coordinate 11,019 of JABUQX010095037.1, forward strand.
AGATTCTAATAAAATTATTTGTATAGTAATACGGACAGTTTTTCTAGGGGAAACAATAAGAAATGTAGCGAATCGACTTATGGTACTTTTGATTTTATATCATATTACATTGTAAAGTTTATTAGGTTAAAAAACTTTTATTGAGAGTGTGTGCTCTCGCGGAGTTTTTGAGTGTGACTCAAGGACTTGGCACCATTAAGAAAGGATTAAATCAGGACAAAAAGTGACTTGTTTGGGCATCAGAATAAATCCTTGTTAAATATTCTGACGTAGCCAGAATGCAATTATAATTTAGTTAAAATTTATAGTAAATGTGGTTCAACCTCGTCTACAAATAACAACTTATTTAAAAGCTTGTACTGTGGTTAGCATGAACAAATTAGCTTAAATAAGATTTAATTACTCTTTTTGTATTATTGTAAGGGAGTGGATGCATATACTATTATATTGACCTTTGTTTAGTTTGTAATTTGATTCAGGTCCTTTGGGTGTGGTTTGTTAAGATTTATCGAAAATATCCATAATTTGATAGAAATATTTAATATGTAACAGTCTCGAAAGGTCCATGTGGCCTCTAACTGGTTCTTTGGTTTCCTTATCTCCTATCAGAGGCAATAATAAGAATGTTGATATAAATATTAACTTTCTGATTGGACCACAACGATATGTTAGTTTAAAAGCAAATGAAGAAAATGAAAGTTCGTGTGAGAGATCACTATGGTTCAGTGCTTAAAGTCTTACAGTAAAAATATATCTCTGCGGCGTTAGATGTTCTTACATATGTGAGTTTGCAATTCATGTGAAGTAACAATCATTACATTAAATAACTTATGTGAGCAACATATCGAATCGAATACTATATGCTTTTAGATAGCCTAAAGGCCGACTACACATTAATTTAAAGAAATAAAAAAAAAAAAAAAAGATTTTCCTAAGACCAAACGGACAAAGCCTCTACGAAATGGGTTCGAACACAAGGTAGGTGGATAAATTTTCGTAATGAATTATGTTACGTAACTAATTGAAATTTTTAAGACATATGTTAGAAGCTTTAATAGAAGAAGCTATCAATGGATCAAGATATTAACTAACCTTTTATAAAAAACTCTGATTCGCTTTCAGTTCTTTTAAAGCAAAAGGCAAAACTTCTTAATATAAGCTTTTAATTTATATAATGTCTTTTAAACATTTATTTATATATCAAATAACCCTCTATTATCATATTGTAATTAACATTATGCATATTCTCCATAATTTAATTAGTAAACTAATAGCAACTAATGCTCTTAATCAATAATTTGGGAGTGAAAAGGTGAATGTTTTTGAGTATTAGTAATGAGTATTTTCACAATGGATCTAAATTTATAACGATATAACAGTTTTCAATAACATTTGGAATTATTTTCAATAACTAGAACTTACTTATATATATATACTGCTTTTCATATGTATGAATAAATTTATATATATATGTGACTCCATATATTCTTTGAGTGTGATATCAATTATTTATAAAATGAAAAAGATAATGATTAGCAATTAAATACATTTTATATATAAATTCTTTGATGATTTTCAAAATCATGATTTGAGTGTGGATTAGTATATAAGAGCAAAGTTCGCTATAGAATCAAGATACCTCAATACTTTATACATCTTTATAAAAGTTAACTTTATTTACTATTATACGTTAACACAGGTAACCAATAAAGACGCTAATTTTGGAAATACAATTGATTAGTGCAGTTATATCCTATATTTTATAGAATTTGATTAGAGATTTATAGTCACTATTTACCGTCAACTCAAAATGTGAAATCTCTTAAAAACAATATTTCTCTACTTATACTGTAAAAAGGTACTCAAAGAAATAAATAATATTATTATCAAATTTTACAATGAAAAGGAAAAATCCTATATATACGACTATTGAACTGGCTTTATATGAGTGTTCAGGTATTAAGCATACGTGCTTACAACAAATATATAAATCGAAGGTATATTTTAATCAATTACATTTTGCTGTGAGTTTATAAGAGATCAAAATTAAGACTATAATTTTATTAATAATGAATATATAATATTAAATTTATCTATCATTTTTTAATTTATCAAAATTATTTTAATTTTACTCAATATTATTTATTATTATCTCTTTATTATAGAGAGAATGTAAAAATATATTATATATAATATATATATATAATATATTATATATAATATATATATATATATATCATATAATATATAATTATATATATATATATATATATTATAATAACTTATAATGAGATTGGATTATTTAAAAACTTCATGACTCAAATTAGTCACATAGTATTGTACAAGTTTAGTAGAATGGGAATGATTATATCCTTCCTTGGAGATATAAAATATATATATATTACTTATATTATACTAGATATATATATATAATAATTAAAAAAATAATATTATATATAATAAATATATATGATTATGCAAAATACTTATATTATTATATATTAATATATGTAACGACATAAAAAGAAAAGACTATAAGAAACAAAATAAGGGAATATAAAAAAATACTCACGGTTAGATATAGGGATAGATATAGTAGGAGGGAGGTGCGGAATTAATTACTATAAATCAAAGAGTGAAGTTTTTTCCACTAAAAACAACAACCACTAAATAAGAATATCTTTTAGACTTTTTTTTTGGCTTTTTAACTGGGACATGTAGCAAAAGTTTTTTATAATATTTTTCCTGAGACAAAAATAATAATAATTAAAAGACAATCTCTTCACCCATAATAACTCAGTAAAACGGCAAAAAATGTGCCTACTTATGAGTTCAATATTTATTTCTACTACAATATATATATTAAAGTAGAATAAATTGAGTTATTAGTTTAAATAATATATATTTAACAAATTTTTTTGTATACAAAATTTTGAGACAAATTTTGCAATATGCGAGTTCCCCTCGTTTCTCATTTGAAAAGATTATGATTGTGACACACGACGCTATGAGCAGGTTCATTTTAATCGTTTACTATAAATTTTTCTTTCAGATAAAGCGATGATTTTATTATGGCTTTGATTTCAAGCCTATATGGGCTATAATTAGAGAAATAAGTTTCGGTGAAGGCAAAATCAATTCTTTTTATTTTCACTACGCGCAGAAACTCTTTATTATTGATATTGTTTGAAAAATTGAGCACCTGTTCGTTTATTTCAACTTGTGTTGACTTCATTTGAAAAGGCAAACCTTACTCAGATTATTCCACTATTTCTTTTCTATGACTTTACCAGAGACTGCAGATAGATCGGGTGCATGGGGTCGTATTTGGAAGGCAAGAGGCACCTAAGACATTCCTATCCATGCGTTAAGGGGATGTGCTTCTGGATCGGCCTTTGTTCAACTAAGCTTATTTTGCCTTTTGACAGTATAGTTTAGTACTTCCAGCTATTTCCCTATAGCATTAACCTACGTTATGTCTAGAAACTTTTTGTCTAATCTTCATTCACATATCTTTGGTCATCTTGAGGGTTTCATGCTCTTCAATGCAACCACCAACATTATATATTTAAGAAGTATTTAAGAATCTATAGCTCTTAGTATTGAGATAAACCTTATCAAATTTCCTTTAAAAATAATATTTCTGTTACTTTATTCGAGTTGATTGGAGAGAGCTTTGCATTGCATTACACTAACTATTCAGTGTGATAGGATGATTTCTAACAATTATTGGTGAACCAAAATGAATGAGAAATTATTATATTTGATGATTTGATTTATATTACAAATAAATTTAAAACAAAGGTATTAAAATAGCAGTCTTACATGAAAGGTTATCTTTCACTTATCTCAAAGTTTCTCTCAATTCAAGTTCCTAATATGACCGCATATCATCAACACCTAGGAAACACTACTTTTTTTTTAAATCCCTCCAAATAAAGAGCTGCTTAATAGGGCTGGCGACTTCATTGCTTCATCATTGGAAATATATGTTTACATTAAGGCTTTGTTTATCTCACAAATGCTTCTCATTAATGTTCTTAGAAGCTTTTTCAACAATTACTTCCCAAATCCCTTAACAAGTGAGCTGGGGAGGTTTTTCCTGTGGGAAGGGCATATAATTGCACTCAACTTTAGGGGCACACAAGATGAGCAGGAAAAAGAAGTCTAGATGCAAATATTATACTGAAACTGGTTCTTGAATATGAGAGAAAAGCCTTCAAATAAGGTCTATTATCCTTAATGAGGGCCAGCCTATCAGATTATAGTGGTATCTCGGCAGTTAAGGATCCGGTTCAAAGATAGTCGTTCGGTGGCGGTCAGAAACGCGTTCACGCCTTTTTTATTTTGAGAAATATTTTGTTCAAACTCTTTTTATTTATATGTCGCTCACGATATTTACCAGTAAGAAAAATCAGAATATAATACCAATAAATCAGCGCATTAATGAACGCTATCCGCGATCTACTGGCACGCAGCAGGCACATCACTCTGAGAAGAGAGACTCTCTTATACTATCCAGCTATCGGGCTATCTTTTTCACTGTGGATCGATATTTAGCTTTCTGTAGTGGTATGGTTAGGGCGGAATCACTATCAAATCACTATTCCGACCATTCATTCACGAGTGAGAGGGAGAATATGTTCTTAATCACTCCCATACTCATTTTCACAAGATTAACATTCATGTCATTCTTTCGGGAGAGCCTACACTTTGCTCATGAATTCTCAGCACGTATTATTGTGGCTGACATTACCATCATTGCTTACTTTATTTTACTTTTCATTAAAATGTCGAGAGGCTAGCATGTAATGTCGCACTATTTTCTGAAGGCTCCGTCCGAGCGGCGTTTCGTACTAAGCTTTGTAACCCAACCAAGATAATACCTCACCAAAAATCACACTAATCATCCTTTAATCACACACACCGTGGGCTTACAATTCATATTGAACGATATCCCTTTCCTCACACTCTGATTAAATACCACTCTTCATACAAATCACAGTTACTTTTATTCATTTATATTCTATATTGCAACTACTTTGAGCACGAGCACGAGTTACGGGTGATCGTAAGTAGGCAGTGCATTTCGATAGTTTATGCATGAGTTCAAGTTCGAGAAATTACTTAAACTCTTAACACAAACAGCGCTCCCTCACAGATATTGGGTCCATTGAAGAGTTTTCTGCATTATCATCTTCCTCCTACTTTAGGAAAATATACCACTTATGATTATATAACCTATATTACTTATTACCACGATTAGATAAATTCCATAGTATCACCATAACTATCTATATTTATCACACTTAGTCTGCTATTAATACAACATAAATGTAATACAATCAGTAATTAACTAACTTTAATATATATGACCTAATATAAATTTAAATGGATCAATGTGAACAGTTATCAAGAATATCTTACGGTATCCCGAAATATTCGTAAAAAATATCAAAGATAAATCAGCATGAGAGAAAGAAATTAATAAGAAACAAGAATTGAAAAACCTTAATTAGTTTCAATTGGTGTGATAAAAAATTATTCATGTATTTTAGCACCACTCACGATTTATCGTGAGTGGCGAAGAATGTAAAATCATCATTGTTATTGCACTCACTTCACATGAGGCCAGTATCATAATAGTTTTGAGTTAAACCGACCTATAAATTATAGATTTTTTTCTTCTCTCGAATGTATATATATTTGATTCGAAAATTATAGATAAACCTTTAATAGTCTGAGCGAATTTACCTCAGAGAAGTTGGAATATTTATCATACTGGGATTTTATAATAGAAGGTGGACCTTTTTTCTTTTCTTTATTTTCGGTTCTCCAAAAAATAAAATATTAAACTATATATTACTAAAATTATATTTAATATTTGGATTAAATTTTATATACATCCTTCATTATATATAATTAAATATTAATATATATTAATTATTGATATATGTTTATAATTATTTAATTATATTCTATATAGAGGTATGTATTTATAGGGAGTATCTATAATATATATATTTACTTTATATTAATATTTATATAATATATATATATATATTATTAAATATTAAATTAATATTAATATAATATTAATAATATATATATATTTATATATTATATATTATATATTATATAATTAATATATATCTATATAATATATTATAATATATGATAATATATATATATATATTATATAATATTATATATATATATTATAATATATATATTGTTTACAGTTAATTAATACTGCAGAATAATAAATATGACATATTTATGATGAATATATAATTATATGTTAACAGTGAATTATATGACATCAAATATATTAATTATATTATATATATATATATATATATATTAATATATTATAATAAATTAATTAATATATATTAAATATATAATATATAATATTTAATAATATATATATATATTATATATATATCTATAAGTATATTATTTATATATATATTAAATTTATAAAATAATTAGACTGAGTAACATCTTTCGATAAAAATATAATTGGATTTATTCTTAACTATTTAAAATAAATTAAAAATAATAATTCATTAGAATAGAAAAATGTATTTCACTATCGAAGATAATTGGAGTTACTTACAATACTATTATATATAAATATTATATAACTTTAAATATTGAGCATTAAAAAAAAAATATAGACTTTAACGTAAAGATTGCTACATTGAAAGTACTCTATCTATTTCACTCAGTATCATCTTACTCTTTTTATAAATCTCTCTCTCATATAGCTCCTCAGATTTACGCGACGCACAGAGTTTTAATAAAACAACGAGATATGTCCACATTCTACTTCTCACTTTAATATTTGACATACATTTCTGAATCACGGGGGAAATGTTCAGTTACTACACAAAAGTTCTAAAAATTAAATTAAACTAACAAATAAAAACATAATAAATTATCGTTTTTTCTCATCGGTGCGATGTATTCAGTTCTTTTCTTATTTTTAGCAACGGCTCAGAACACTATCATGTTTCTTTGTTATATCAGAGTCATTTACTTTTTTGCCTTTAACTAAACAATGATGGCAAGTTTGTATAGGTATTTTATCAGTACTACTGTTATGTTTTATCACATACTAATCCATTACTATACTATAATATTCACATATAATATAAACATAATATATTCACTATATAATACATTATATAATATATATATTATATTATATATCTATTATTTTCATATTACTATTATGCTATATATATTTACTATATTATCACTTCTTACTAATCTACTAAATACTGAATAAATTTACGCATAATAGTGATACTTCATATCTAATATATCATTGTAATATATTAATTATAGTATAAAATATATTATAAATAAAATTAAAATTCCATTATAATTTTTAATATTGTATCTACATTTCTAGCATATACTTATATATTAGATAATTATCATATCACTTTCCGTATATATATTAGGTTAGTATAGCTAATATACTAATTATATGTACCACTCTATACTATAGATTATACCTATATTATCCGCGGACTATAATGTTAGGGGTGCAGTAATACTTATATTCTATTATTACTTATCCTACTATCATTCATAGCACTAATGAGTAGTATTATTATTAAAGCGAATTAAGTATAAATATTTAGTACGGATATTTTTCCTCTTTCTTTCCTGAATCTCCCGTTTCTTCTCGGCGCCGGTGCGTTTACATTAAACCTGTCTTTGTCGAGAGAATTATCTAATCCATTATGTACGTACTGTAGTTAGGTATATATATAGTTACTATATATTTACTACTCTTCACCATTGATATTATATTATTAGTTTGTATATAGATTATATATATACTGATTTAGGGTATGCGATGTGAGGTATATTTATATTATATAGATTTAGAAGAAGTGTGGAAGGTAAGAAGTGAGACGAGAGTAATGAGAGGCAGAGAGAGAGATGAGATGAGAGCAGAGAGAGAGAGAGAGAGGAGTGCAAGAAAGATATCTTTATAAAAATACATTGTAAATAATACATATGGTACTGTACCATACAATAATCCCCAAAAGGTAGGTGTGGTAGGGGAATCCAAATTCACGACTCCTTCCACGCGTAGTCTTCTTATACTTTAAATAAGTTTAACCCTAACTCCAAGCACGATTGAGAAGGATTCTTGAAGTGGGTGCTCCTTCCAAAAAGAAATACTTTGTATGTGATACAGTATAGGTCTTCATGAGGTTCTCCGCATTGTTGCGGTCGTGCCTTTTACCACAACCCCTTGTTATCCATATGACACGAATCAACATAACCTCGCACTAATTTCAGCGTAGCTACTATTTTTTACTCAGTCGCTCTAGCCTTATCATTGAGGTGTTTTTAGTGACTTTTTTGTTTTTATTTGTATTTTATAGACTGCAGTTAACTTCCTGTAATATATATTGTCTTATATTGTCATTTATTGTTTTTTTTGAATGTTAATTTTATTTAAGAAAAAATTACATATATATATATCTATTATTTATTTTATTTTATTTATCAGCCGATCTACATGAAATATTCCTCCACCCTATTAATCGGGGTTTGGAGGGGGTGAGCGATATTATCGCAGTTCGAACGACAAATTCCTAACAGTTTTCGCTTAATCTGTCAAGTACCCACGAGAACTGTAACGACGCGAAGCCGAGAGTGACTTCAGAACAGACTCTCGCACCCTGAACAGCCGCGTGCACAGACAGGGACTGAGAGTCTCAAGGCCTTTAAAGAGACATGTCTTTCTACTGGTATTTGTCGCCTTGTTCGAGTACAATCCTCCGTATTTTCAGAAAATTTTCTCACTCATGCAAATGAATATCTTATTATCCACTTCTTTGTGCTCTAAGCTCCCACTAAGACATCGATACCACTCACAGAGCCTCTTTACCTCGATCATTTGGTCTTCACTACGGAACCACTCTCATTTTTCATTTTCTTTCCTTAGTGTTACATAGTAGTTCGTTTGATGTCCTTTCTCTAGCGCCAATTTCTGAGAATAACCATTATCTCTCAATACTAGTGATACTCGGAGTTAACTCATCATTATAAGCTCATTATTGATTGAACTCTATTGTCCTCAAGTCGGAGACATTTAACCCGCTTGCCATCCACACACCCGTTGCACTCTGCGTTGTATCTGTCCGTGTCTCTGCCACGTGGTATTTCTCCAGTCCCTCTACTAGTTTGTTTTCATTGATCTATTTTTCAACTTTGCCTATTCTCCACTATATAACTATCTCTAACCTCCATATATACCGCTAATCTAGTCCTCACTATATCTCTACTCACTTCACTATCTATCACCCTCTCCCTATATCTCACTACATTATCTTACTATACCTTACTTAACTTATATAGCCATAATCTATCTTACTCGCGCTACATATACTCACCACCATACTACTACACTATATTTCACTATCTTACTACGTATTCTATACTTGATTATTTTTATCCTATTCATCCCGACTTCTTCTCTCGTACTCTTATCTGTCGTCAAGGCTTCCACAGGTATCCACATACCCTTGGGCCCTCCTTTAAGGAATGGTCGCCACATCGTCATTTCCATCACATACCACTCTAGCATCTGTTACAATATTGCACATATATTTCGTTCTGACGCATACAAGTATATTGCACCATGCGCTTTGCGCATAACATCTCTATCTCTCCATGCGAATCATCCCCACCCGCAAGGAATAACATCTAAATTGCGTGTTATTTAATAAAAGGTGACTTCGTCCATTGTAACTGGACATCTGCTTCCTGGCTTTCAAACTGGATCGACGATACTCCGCCGTAGCCTCTTAAGGGAAGTCTCTTCGATATCCGCTCCTCCCCTCTTCGCAACAGCCTCACTTTGACCTTCTCCCCTGCTCCTGAAGTTAGCCCTTTAGAGTGTATCATCCTCATCCACACCCCAATTGGTTTCAACTTCTATATACAACTTATTTTTTGCCGAGTACACACAAATTTTTGGACACCAGTACGCTATTTTTTCATATTATCTCACACTTACCATTTCCTCCACACCAGCAACGCACTTCCCTTCGACTTTTTCGCATCTTTATTCAGTTCATATCTGCAATCCTATAAATATATATAATTTCATCACACTCCACTAATATATAATACTTCATATCTATACCTATTACTATTCACTATGATATTTAACACTCTTCACCTCTACCTCCCCCCATATCCTATTCCACCCCCCTCGTACTCTCTCTGCACTCACACCTCCTATAGTATCCATCTACATTAGTTCACTATATATCATCCATACACTCTCATCTAGAGAGAGCACAAGTCACTCACGCCGCGCCGGTGCGAGTTCTCGCCTCGCGGCGCTCCACAGTATCAGTCGGAGAAGCGCGTATAAAATCTCCCCCGTCCTCGCACTAAACTGCCATTACACACACCACTACCATTACATACTATCTACAACTCTCTCTTCACATACTACCCACTCAAACACACATACACACGCTCACACACCCCCTATCTCTCTTCCTCCTCCCCTCGGTCATCTCCTTTCTCCGTCTCCCTCTTTTCCTCCCCCCGCCTCTCCCTCCCCATCCCTGCTCCGCCCTCCATCCTTCTACCGCCTTTTAACCGCCGCTCCTCCACCCCACCACTTTTTTGATACACACATGATCTCCTCTGCTCTCCTCTCTCTCACACCTCCTGCCAACGGCCCCTCACTCCTTCTATCAGTATACTCCCTCCTCTCTGCATTCCGTCTCTTTCCTTTCCTCCTCCGTCCCCTCGCTCCACCTTCAATCTCCTCTCTTCCCCTTCCTCCCTTCCATCCACTCTCTCTCCCTACACCCCTCTCCCTCCTCCCCTCCACTCATCCCCAAATACTCTCTCTCTCTCCTCTCCCCACTTGCCTCATCACATTCCTCCTTCGTCCTCCATCCCCTCTTCCCCTCTGCTATACCCTTCTACTTTCCTTCTCCCGGTCTCTCTGACTCCGGCGACGCCTTAGGATATCTCTTTTTTACTTTCCTCACTCCCCTCCTCTCCCACTCTACTAATCTCGTCCCTCCACCTCCCTCACTACTGCCCCCACAGTCCATCTCTCTCCTCTCCCTCCACTCTCTTTTCACCTACATCTCTCGGCATCTCTCTCCCCTCCCCTGCTCTCTCCCTCCCTCTTCCTCTCACACAC
>JABUQX010095039.1:0-29481 GCA_015478945.1 Trachelipus rathkii
TCTTCTTCCTTGTAGTCAGTATAACTATGGTTCCAAAGGTACGCAAAGCAATTCAGATATACCCTGTATATCAAGTAATCTTTACTCTTTCTAGCTATTGTATGATTAACTTCCTCCTCAAGTTGAATACAGGCAAAATAAATATTTTATTTTACATAAGTAATGAAAGAACTTGAAAATATAAATACTTATTAGTATTTTTTTGATAAGATAATTCTCATTATTTGAATCTGATTAAATTATATACTTCTGAAGTTGAATACTTATCTTCGATAAATAGTAATGTCAGTATATAAGATTTTGGAAAATTCTTTTTAGAAATGCCGGCTTCTTTTTTTCCTAAACTTGTTTTTATATCCGCACGGGCGCTCCTCAACTCCTGATGACTATGTGCTTGTCTGTACCAACCGGTGTTAAGTATACTTTGACTCCTCCTCGTGTTCTCGGGGCCTTCGTATTTTTTTTTGGTTTTTTTTTGGCTATGTTCTCCGGGCGGCCTTTCGGTTAGAAGGATTCCAGGTACGGAGAGAGTTTTGGGCTCTAGAGAAGTCTTTTTTGCGACGCTCTAAATTTTGAGAGTTTTTTAGACTGTTATTTTGTGTTTTTTAGTTTTATCCGGTCAGGGTTAGGAATTTGGTGTTTATGACTTGAAATTTGTAGTGTCTTTAAGGTGTAGTCATTAAGAGAAATCTTCAAAACTTCAAAACTTTTTATTATTAACTAGAATTATAGAGTACATGTATCTACTATGTGAATTATTCCTTATTCATTGAGTTATTATTCAGTGAGTAATCTATTTCATTATTTATTCACGTATTTATTTATTTATGTAGGTTGAGTTATTTATTATATATTAGTTATTTCATTATTTTATTTATTTATCATTACTATTATTTATTATATCTATTATTATTATTATTATTATTATTATTATTTATATATTTATATTTATCTATTTCATTATTATATCTTTCCTCTTATATCCTCTCTCTATTATTATATATTATTATTTATTATTATATTTAATATTATTATTATCTATTATTTTATTCTATTTCTTTATACTTATTTTTATATATCTATTATTTATTTATCTATTATTATTATTATATTATTAATTTAATCGGACATTTACTATTCATATTATTCATTATATTATTATTTTATTATCTATATTATTATTTCTTGAGTTTTATGCTCGAGACTTGTTTGCCTCTTTCCGAATAGCGGAACACTCGTCTCAAAGAACATCGGAATGATTCTAATCAAAGCAGGAACAATCAATTGGTTTCTTGGTTGCATGTCAATAAATGTATATGGACTATTGCTAGTTATGTATGGTCTTTGCGAGCGCGGCGGAGGCGGAGGAGTCGTCTTCTGGCGTGGGCGTCTGAATTTTATCTCCTTTTTTATTATGTATATTGTCAATCAAACTAAATGGTATGTATGTATGTATGTATGTTAATTTATTCGACTCAAGTCTGTTATAGGCGTAGTTTAGAGTCGGAAGTATGTATTGTATGTATATGTTTTTTTATGTATGTATGTATGTAAGTATGTCATATATGTAGTATCGTATGTAGTATTAGTATGTATGTTATGTATGTAATGTATGTCTTATGTATGTATGTATGTATGTATGTATGTTAATTGTATATGTTTTCTTTTTTTAATATCACCTGAATTTTTAGTGTTTGTTTCATTACTACATATTCTCCCCAATGTTTGACTATGCCTCAACATCAGGAAATATAAGATCAAGTGTAATACTTTATTATTAAAATAAACTCACTTTAACAGGTAAAGAAAAAATTACTATATTCATTGATATATTAATCGTTATTATCTTTTTTCTTTATTTATATCTATAATATATAACATATTTATATTCTTCTTATTCTTTTTTACATCTTATATATTATTATTATATATATATATTATATCTATCTTCTTTCTAGCATATTATCATCTAATTTTACCTTTGCTATTATTTTCTATTATATCAATTTTCTAATAATTTCTTATCTACAGTTTTGCTCTTTATGTCACTAGTTACACGTATACTCATCTCATTTGTTCCTTTGAATTTACGCTAATTATTTGTTAGTGTTACATAGAAAGGTATATTTACTTTAATCGTCCTATTTTACTCCTGTGAGGTTCTTCTCTTCTATTATCTTCCTTTCTTATCAATATATATATTCTTTAATTATATTATATATATATATTATATATACTATTATCTATATCTTATATTATATATATATCATACATGCGCTGGTTCATATGTAATTTTAGAATACTTAATTGCACTTATAGTACATTATTTGGAGTATTTGTCACTATGTTACCTTTGTACTTTGTATCTTGTAACTTGTACTTGTAATACCTCTTGTACTGAAAAATTTGCGAAAGTACTTTTGCAAGTATTATTGCATTTTCAACTTGCGCAACTATTTTTTTTTAGCATTTTCTTCTGCGTATGATATTATCTTAACTCTTATCTTATGTATTTCTTACATATAAATTTCAACAACTCTTTTACGAATTATTAATAGTATGTTCATTATATATATATTCTTATTAATATATATTATTTATCTCTATATATATTATATATACTTTATTTTTTTCATAAAATATATTATTAGCTATTTTATTTTGAGACACGTGTTCGTATACGACGAGAGCCATTTGCTCTTTTTTTAATACCATTGTGAGCTCTCTGTATTAATCATATATATATATCTTATAGTTTTTTTTCACTCATTCGCCTATATATTATTATGGTGAGCTTACCTTCTGTCATATACATAGCGAGTTATAAGGGCCAAAACCGGAGATTTGACATATAGTGTTTATAATATTATTTAATTAGTTGCTCTTGTTCTAGTTTTCTATGTTTTCAAGACTTCGCTTTCTTTCCATTTTGCACGTACTTTGGCAATTGAGTACTAATCTTTTTTTACCGACCGAGTTATATAACTCAAAGAATATTACTTTAGCATTAATTAATAAAGTTATAAATTTATAAAGTAATAAAAACGCTGACTAATAAATATAATTCTATATATATATTTCCTATTACGACTTGTATTTTACTTATATATTTTCATACTTCGTCTCGCCTCATTAAGCAGTACTCTGTTGATTTTAATTCACGCGAGAGGAACTCGCACTCACTCAGTACTGTTAAAGACTGTTAAAACTTAGATTTTCTTTTAATGGTTTGAAATGCCAAGTATACAAGGATTCTACAATTGAAGATCGGGTTCCTCAGTTTGGGCATAGGGCATTTAAATGTTGACTCAGAGGGTCTGTTAGCCGCTTTTATGTCCGCTTGTGGTTTCTCTCTAGAGAGTGGTCAAAGGGACTGAGTATTTTTTATATGAGCCGCGCTTGAATGAGAGAGTTGACTGTTTTCGTTATAGATTTTGTGCCTATAGTTTCTATTTTTAATCGAACTATCCGTGTGTATTGTTGGCAGGAATTTGAGCGTATGTTGTTGGAAAGGCTCGATCATGTGTCTTGCTACTAGCACGTAGCACGCTTTGCCGATGCTGTGTGCCAGCTGCACTTCTTGCACTGTAATTCGGATTTGCATGTGGAGTTTTTCCCCACCTGATTCGGACTTATTAGGGAGGTCTTTCATGTTTATCTAAGGGAGGAGGCTCCTATCTTTCAAATTGTTTTTCTATTTGCTATTTTGAGCTTCACAATTCTTTGTTTTCTACACACTACTATTATTCCCAAACTCTATTAACCTCAAATTTAATACTGTTGAGACTGAGTTATGTTTTTTTTTACTTAATTTTTTATTCCTGCTAGACCCAACATCGAATTTTTTTATGTACTTCGAATTTTGTTAACTTAACATTTTTCTCCTCGTCAGTACATACGCAAGCTGTCATGAGAGCTGCTTTCATTAATAAAACAAACAAATCATAAATATATATCCTTAGGAGCTGTTAATTTAGCATGAGATTTGTCTATAAATTTTGCTGAAATCAGTAATTTTCGTAAAAAGTTGAAGTTCTAAATTATAAATTTCTGGAACATCCTATTCTTCAGAATAATTGTTTTCAGGAAATCAAGTTTCTTTTTTGTAAAAATTAACATGATGACGAAATTTTGTGTATCCCCTGTCAAAAAAGAGTTTTAATTAAGTTGGTTTTTAATAATATTATGTAAGTAGAATAAAATGACATGACATATTATTGCTCGATATCAGATTATAAAGTAATATAGGTCATATAATTTGTGTATGATGGATTTTTGAAGTCTCGTTGATAACAAACGCGTTTATGGAGGGTATAGTTCCGAGGGTCTGGAGGAGAGAGAACATTAAATCATCACCTCCTTTATATATTATATAGGGTCCGCGTTCTTTATTTTATTATTATATTTATGTATTCTACGTATGTTTAGTTAGGTGTCATGTGGGTGATATCTATTATATATTATATATACTTATATCTTTATTAATTTCTATATAAATTTATATATATAAGCCCTATATGTATATTTATATTATAATATATCTATATATATAATATATATATTATATATATATAATAATATATATTAATATATTATTATATATTAAAATCAATTATAAGTTTACTTATACATGAACAATTTTGAGTAATGTTATAATTGAATATCATATATATTATCTAATGATTTATAGTCTTCTTATCTAATATTTGTGATAAATAACTAATAAGACTATAATTATAAGATCAAGTATATATAGTTCTTCTTATATGAGTATTCTCTAATCTAATATAAAAATACTATAATCAGATATAGTTCATATAAATATATCAGAAGAATGTCGGGGTGCGATTAAGAGTCGCTAGGTGAGACTTATAGGAGGCTGAAGAGACTACCCATGCGCGTCAGGCGGACGGCCGCATTCATACAGCCATGCTTGATTTTTGGAGGAACTCTCGTTACTTTTCTCATACTTTGATGGGCTCTCCAGACAGTCCAACCTGAATTCGCTTTTCCTAACGGTGCATTACTCCGAAGTAGCGGTGTGCCAGTGAGGAGTGCGAACGACGGCTATACAGTTTCATTGTGAAATCTTGAAAACGCGTCCTATACCGTTCTTTATCTGAGCAGCTTGCGTATGTCTCGTTTACTCTTTCTATTCTGATCTACGCTGTATGTGTTCTCTGCCGGTGCGCCCCTGAAGTGCGTACGCGTGGCCACGCTTTCCGTGGTTTCCTGTGTGCCCTGGCTTCATTGCCAGCTGCCGTTTCGGTGCGCTCGGGGGTGGCACTGGAGGGACGTGAGTACACTTAGGGCGGAGTACGTTTTCGGATGGTCGTCTGATGAGGCGGGGGACATGTGCCTCTGACTCCTTGAGAGTGACGCGGCTCGAGATTATCAGAGTCAGCTTCCGGGAGACACAAACGGATCTCACTTCAACCTCGTAGCTTCACGCTTAAACTTCATACACACCACGGCAGACCTACTACATTATCCACTCCGCGTTTTGTCGAGGGTTCACACACAAGTGTCTTGCCTTTCAGTATCACGACATCATGCTAATTACGATAGAATCGAAAAATTAAAATGTCAATTGCCCTTTTCTCTTATTTCTCATCATCAACAGCTTCGGATCTTAAATACAATCGTATGTGAGATTCATCATATTCAGGTAACATATTATGTCCTCACTCATATTTATATCATTACTCTAGGTCCAAAATTCGCTTCTTATTCATTTTTTACTGCTATTGAAACATATTTTGGCGCTAGCCAACTCACTATCGCCCTACCTGGCTTGCCATTTTGCTTGCTGCAAATGCCCTCTTGTGTTTTTTTCCCCTTACTAGTATGACCGAGGCGCTGATGTATATCACAGCAAGAGTGCGATTGTCGCTTCTTCGTTGTGGCCATTATGTTTTTGTTTTCGTGTTGTGATTTTTTTTTTTGCACCACTTGTTGTTAATTCTCTCAGTATTAAGAGAGACGTACGCGTTGTGTTTAAATGTGTTGTATTACCTATCCTCGATATCTACATTCCGCCTCTTCTCTACGTATCTTATTCTTCCGATACTGATTCTTTTGTACCAGTTATTTATAATATATTTTATTCTTTTTCTATTTCTCTCTATCTTCTTTATATATTTTTTTTATTATTGTACTTTAATATTATTTTATCTATTTTATTATTTTATATATTTTTCTTAATATATATTAATATATTTTATATATTAATATATAATTATTTATAATTTAATAAATTATTTTATATATTATATAATATTATAATGTGAAGTTTAATTTGAATCATTATTTTTTTGAAAATTTTTAAGTTAAAAAAATTCTAAGTTTCAGAAAAAGTTATGTTCAGTTAAGTTTTTTTAAGAAAATTCTTTAGTGCAAGTTCTGGAATTGCCAGAAGCTTGCCACAAAAATTTTCTTAAACTTATTAAATCTTCTGACTTATGAATTTTTTGATTAATTTTTTCCACGAAGCAGAGTACTTGAAGGTATAGAAAATCATTATATATAATACTATATATATAATATATATATATATATATATATATATATAATAATTAATATTATATTATTATTTATATATATATATATATATATTATATATTTATATATATATATATTCATTATATTATTATATATAATATTAATTATATATATATATATATATATATATATATAATATATTTATATTATATTTATATATATACTCTATATATAATATATATATATATATATATATATATAATTATATAAGAGATTTTGCCCAAAAACAGAGAATTTATATATATATATATATATATATACTATATTAATACTATTATATATATTATATTATATATATATATATATAATATATATATTATATCATATATATATATATTATATATATAGTATATATTTATATAATATATATCATATATATTATATGGTAATACTCGTAGAAGCGACCACAATTTTGAGCGCGAAATTTTTCTAAGTTCAAAAAAATTTCTAAGTTCAGAAAAGTTAGAGTTAAAGTTAAGTTTTTAAGAAAATTCTTTAGTGGCAGCTTCTGAATTATGCAGAAGCTTACCACCTAAACATTTTTATTAAAAACTAACTTAACTTTTCTGAATTATAAATTTTTTTGAACTTGAAAATTTTTTGGTCTCAAATGTGTGGGTCGCTGTCTACAGTATTACTATATTATACTATATATTATATTATTATTTATATTATATATATATATTATATATATATTATATTTATATATATATAATATATATATACATATATATATATATATATACTATATATATATAGTATATTATATATATATATAAAAGTACATATATATATATAATAGTATATATTATATATATATATATATATATATATATATATATTATATATATTATATTATATAATATATATATATATATATATATATATTATATATATAATATATATATATATATAATATATATATTATAATACTATATATTATATAATAATATCATATATATAATATATTGCGGGGCTTTTTTTTTTAAAAGTCAGATATCTCCACACATTTGGAAAAAATCAGGATGTAGCATCAAGAATTCTAGTTATTTCTTTGTTTGCGCCAAAGTTTACGCATATACCATAATGGGTAACACTTTGATATACTTACTCCCTATTTTATAATACAATAAAAGAATCTATTAAACTTAACTATTACTGCATATGCGATGGGGTGTTTTAGGCCAATAGTTGTAGTTTCCACTTTTTTAAGAAATTTCTTCACTCATCAGCCTTCTATTGGCCATAAAAATACTTTAGTATAGGCCTATAAGGCCTTAAAAATATAGGGCGGCAAAAAATCCTTAGTGCAGGGTCGTTAAATGCATAGTGCAGGGCCGTTAAAATGCTTAGTACAGGGCACATAAAAAATGCTTAGTCAGGGCTGCTAAATGCTTATTCTGGGCAGCATAATGCTTAGTCCGCATGGCCTGTTAAAATGCTTAGGTACCGGGTGTTAAAAGTGTTTTGCAGGGCAGCAAAATGCTTATGTGCGGGCCAACTAAAGTTCGTGCAGGGGCTCAAAAATATTGATCTTTAATAATCAGAAAAATATCGATTATCGTAAAAATAAAAAGGCTTAAGAGGTGAGTGTACTTTTTGTACTTTTTGTATAGTGCTACTTTTTATAGCAACTTTAAAAAAATTGTATTTAACATAATCGTATGTGTATAATTTTAGACAGATATTCGCAGAGTAAAAAATCGTTGGTAATAGACTATTAGTAGTGCAGAGGTGTGTCACCCCCGATTTTTATAAAATACAAGGATTATTAAAAAAATAATATAAAGAACAATGAAAACGAAAATCGTGTTCTTTTAGGAAAGATGTTATGGCCTTCACAAGTTGTTAAAACTCCAATGGGATTTTATATAAAAAAAAAAATAACAGGATATACTCTTAAAAAAATTATAAAGAAGCTTAGAAAACGAAAATGATTTAGTCTTTAGGAAAAAAGTTTAAAGGTCTTCAAATTTAAAAATTTTTCCATAGGCTTTCTTTAAAAAAAATTTAGTGGGCCTGTGCTTGTTTTAGGGTTATCCTAGTTTAAGTTATGATAAGATTTGTTAATTCTACATAGATTTTTGCTGTATAACTAACATAACTTATCTAACCTGAACTGAGGGTTCTGAAAATGAAACTAACCTCATATGGACAAAAGTGAAAATTCTATGGGAGTTTTACCAACTTTGAGAGGTGTAACTTTTTTTTCCCTAAAGAGAGCGAAAAAGATTTTAATTTTCATTTACTTTTATTATTATTTGTTTAGAGTATATTTTGTGATTTTTCGAAAATCTTGGTGACACACCCTCTGTACACTATTACAAATCAGTAATAATTGTTAAAAAAAATTTTAATTATCAATAAATAATAATATCAATAGTATCAATAAGTTGAAAAACACGATTACACACAGTCCTTACAGAACAAAATAACTAAAGGGCTGTTTTTAGTAATTATTTTTAATTTTTTATTTGAAGATATATATTTTAAAAGTAATCAACAATAAATAACCAAGAATTTTTTTTATACCATTTTTTATAAATTAAAAGTTTATAGTTTAATATAATAGTTGCGTAAAACACATTAGATATATTAAATAACACTTTCCTATAATTCTCATTTTCTCCCGACATACGTTGTTAGACAATGTACAGGAAGTCCCACCACTAAAACGCAATGCCCAAAAAAGAAAGGCATCTCAACAGTTTTTAAAGCCTCCTGCTTTGAACTTGGTACTTATTAAATCATAGAAGGTTCTTGGAACCAGCTGGGCTACATGACATCTGGCTGGGTGGCTCTGGGTTACAGGACAAGACTAACCAAAGTCAAGCAACCAATCATATTGTTGTTAATTTGTCACAACAAGCTGTTTATGCTTTGTCAGTGTTGGCTTGAACTTTGATTGGTTTGTTTCCTGTAATTCAATATCACGCCACCGCCGCCGGGGTTCCCCCCCCAGGCCCAAGTTGGGGTTTTTGCAAGCACCCTTCTATGGATTTAAATAAGTACCGAGTTTCAAAGGAGAGTGATATCAAAGCAGGAGGCTTGAACAACTGTTCTGAGATGCCTTCTTTTTTTGGAGGCGGATGTCGTAGTGGAAGAGCTTCTATACATTGTCCTAACAGCGAAGTGTTTATAATGGTTCGATTCTTTTTGTGAGCAATTTTTTGTTATAGATATTAGTTAAAAAAATTAAAAATCTTTTCATTTTTAATGATAGTTTTTACATATACATTGGTGATATATGCAGAGCAATTATATATATATATATATTCAACAGTCTACATCTTCGCTTTGGAAAACCTAAAGGGAGTTTTTAGTACATTAATTTTTTAATATTTTTATTGAAGATATATATTTATAAATGTAAGGAAATCGCTATATTGTGTGATAAAGATTTTGGTTATACATTTTTATAAATAAAAGTTTATAGTTATATATAGTTATTGTAATACTTTGTCAGCATGCATATAATTAATCAATCACTTCTGACCTTCTCATTTTCTCCCGATTGGAGGTTCGACAATGTCCATTATTTATATATAGAGAATCGGATTTTATTATGAGTCTTCCACGGGGTTCATTCATTTGACTTTATTAACTATTAAATCATAGAAGGTTATTGCCAAATCAAATTACATGTCATTATTCGGGTTTGCATTTGTGTTACAGAGCAATCAACCAAAGTCGAGCAACATCTTATTATTGCTAATTTGTCACAACAAGCCTGTTTATGCCTATGTCAGTATTGCTTGATTGATTGGTTGTTCCTGTAATTCAATAGCGTCCCAGCAAGTGTTTCAAGACCCTTCTATGGATTTAATAAGTACCGAGGGTTTCAAAGATACTATCAAAGGCAGAGGCTTGAAACTGTTCTGAGATGCTCTTCTTCTTTTGGGGAGCGCGGATCTGTCTAGTGGAAGAGCTTCCTATACATTGTCTAACAAGCGAAGTGTTATCAATGGTTCAATTCTTTGTGAGCAAAATTTTTGTCATATATATATATATATATATATATATATATATATATAATATAATTAAAATAATTAATTATTTTAGAAATTAAATAGTTTATAATTTATATATATGCATATAATATATATATATATATATATATTATATTCGAGTATATATATAATATTATATATATATATATATATATATTATATATATATATATATATATATACCATCTCACACCCGCCCCTCTTACACCGTTTCCTACCCCGCGACAGCCCAAGAATTCTTAAAAAACACTCAAGATACTCCATTCTAACCCACGTGTTATATATATATTATATATATATATATATATATATATATATATATATATGACAAATGAATATTTTTAAATAATAATTCTTTCACACTATTATAAAATTTAATGTACTTTTATTGGTGCATGACTGAATAAAAATTAAAGTGACAAATTCAAGACTGGAGTCACAACACAAAACATTTGATTTTGACTCACATTTTCTGGTTCTGAACTATTGGTGTAAAATCTACTATAATTTGATTGCTTACTTGTTACAGCAATATTCTATTTATAAGTGCTGTTATTACGTTTTTTATATACCTTAGTTGAGTTGTAAGGATTTAGTAAACGCAAGAGGAAAATTCTTAAAAATAGCTTTTATGCATATATTCCAACTAAATTGAGAAACAATATCCAACTGATTTTTATAAATTTGTACAAAAATAAAATATGTGGTTAACAGTAAATAAATTGGAAACTATTTTTAAAAGGGGAAAACTTTGGTATCTATTCCTTGTCAGATTAAATAAAGAATTTTAATGTTGATTTGATCATGGTAAGTTGTAAGTCTTCAAAATGTTGAGAAAACTTAATACAATACCTAATCACTTTCTCTAGATGCCTTCCAAATCAAAGACATTTGCTTCAGAGAAATCTGAAGTTGACTCTAAACTCCCCAGATTTTCATGAAGTGTATCTAATCTAAACCTTTAATACTTTAGTTATCTTCATTTCTTATTTTTATTTACGATTCACTTAATCCCAACTTTCATATTATAACTTAAAATGAGATTAAAATATTTTTTCTTAGCATAATTGTAGATGGTTTCTGTTGTTCAATTGTCATCTTGCAGTCGCTACTTGGCATTAGGTTGCTACAATGGCAAAATTGTTGTTTGGAGTGGATTCAGCCCCTTGTGCCTGGCAACAATAAAACATAAATAAAGGAATGGCAGTTACTGGACTTGCATGATACCCTAAAGAGAAAGAAGAAATTGATTTTGTTAAAAAAGGAGAATTTGATACCATGGCAGATTTTCTGAAAGTCTCCCCTGGTGCAGTGGAAGGAAGCTCAAAAGAGATAAGATTCATGGTAATATTTTAAGGCCTTGTTTACTTTAGTTAATAACAATTTCAATATATATACTAGCTAGTTGTAAGTAAAAGAGCAAGTATAAATACTTCCAAGATAGGTCTATAAAACAACAGTCTTGGCTGTTGGAAAATATTGACAATAAGGCTTCAGTCACCATCATGGTTTAAGGCTTCAGTCACCATCATGGTTGACAGTAAAGTAAATTTCTGAAAATTTGTACTTTAACAAACTCTTTTAGAGAAAAAGTGGACTTTCCTTTCGACTTGCATGACATGTTCTTCTATTATTTTTGTTTCTGGTGTATGTTGCGCACCTCACCCCCAATCTGGGAAAAGGAAGATTGTGATATTTAAATAAATGTTTTTTTACTTTGCTCCCATCAGAATTCTGATTGTTCATAACTTGTGATTATCAGCTGAAGTTTAAAAATTTTCAAAACTGTGAGAAACACTAGATATATATAACAGTAACTTAGTAAAACTTTACCTAAATTTATTTAGTCCTTTATACTAAAAGTAAAAACGTTATTATTTTCAGTAAATTGTCCAAATTATGCTGGCTAATATCAGTTCTCTATGATTTATATACTTGATATGAGTTTATATGAGTGTTATTGTATATTTAAATTAGTTCAGTGAAACTCTTTTGAGTAAATGAATTTTACTAGCCTCATAATTTTTAGGGCTTAAAAAAAATTAAAGGAGTTGGGAGAGACCTTTATGATAAGGTTTTAAGCTTTGAAATATTCAAGTATAAAATCCAGTATTCATACTGGGTTATAAATTTCTTAAGTTAAATCTTGAAACTATTTGGAAATATAAAAAGAAAGTATCCTCCCATTGCCATGGATTGTTATTGATTATAACTAATTAAAGTATTTATAGGATGATAAACCATACATAACCTAGATAAAATATTTTTTTTTTTCTTTTTTTTAATTTTTTGCAAAAATTTTACAAATTATTTTGTAATGAGGGGGAAATCTCACTAGGTAAAATTAAATCGGATTTAGGATTTGCTGATGTAGGAACTTTTCTTGGTGTCCTTAAAAATAAAGGTAGAACAGTATGTTAAACTAGTCTATCACATGACTACTATGTACTCACTCCCTATAATCAAAAGTGATTTTAATAAAGTTAGATAGATTATTGGGTTCAAACTGTTAAATAAATTTTGAATCTTATTGTTATTGTATATGTGGTATTTATAAAAATGTTTGGACAAAATTTAATTCACTTTAAATATGTCTTAAATTTGAGCTAAAAATCTTACTCAATTGATCGTTTTTTTTTCTTGACCAATAGAGACGGATGAAGATGCGATTAAACCTTCATCAAGTACTGATATGGCGTATCAAAGTTTCCAGAACCTCATAAAACCTTTCCAGCCTGGAATGTCTCCAGAGCACTTAAATGATAGGTACGGTATACGGTTATTATTGTTTATATTGGTTTTGAGATATCTTAAAAAAATTCTCAGATTTTAATTTCTCTGTAGCCGAAATGATAAATTTTTAATTTTTTTTTTTCAGGCATGGAAAAATACAGAAATTGCTAGACAGTACCGCAGTGATGAAGAGAACAGTATAGAAGTAGAGTTTCACGATTCATCTGTCCATCATGCTCTGCATCTAACAATCATTTAGGACACAGTTTGGCATCACTTAACAATGAGGCACTGGCCTTAGCGTCAGAGAGCCAGGAAGATGAATTAAGGTTAAAAATTTAACTTGGTAGATTGATCTTACCTTTGCAAACATGATGAGATATGCGTTATATGATAGCTTAACTCTAAACTCTTTTTCATTGTATTGTCTCAGTAAACATACAAATGATCTAAGAAAATCATTTGTTCTAATTCTGAGATAGATAAACATTTCTCTCTGATACTCAAAAATTTGATACATTGATCTTATCAGAAGTAAATTAATGAGAGGACAATAAATTAAATTTTTATTGAAAATATCAATAAAAGTTTTCCACCATTTTCCAACACCCCCATTTTTGTTGTTGTTAAGATGTAACATATGATTGTTTCTTTAGTAATCTGAGTTTTTTTAAATATATAAAATTAGCCTATATTTTTATATTCACAATATATTAAAATAGGTTATTGTAAATAGCAAGTTGGTAGTGCATCATTTGTCGGCCTGGGATGGGAGTAAAGAATTGTAGGGAGAAGATATCCTAGCTGTAGGAATTATGATAGGTTGGGTAGCTGTTGGAACAGACCTTCGGAATTTAAGGATATTCACTACAACGGGTGTTCAACAATATTTTTTCTATCCCTGGACCTGTTCTGTTTAGCTAGCTTTGATAAGAAAATAATGGTTGTATATCGTAATGGAATTAGTATGTAATTTATTTTTTAATTGTAAATTCTCTGTAACGAAGATAAAAAAAATTTCTTTGTTTTGTTTACTTGCATTGCTTAGAGAAACTTTACCAGAATAGACTCCATTATTGATAAATTTCTTTTATAGGTGTTAATGGTGAAGAACGAAGCTTGTCAGTAATGATACTTTCTACTAATGGTCGAAACACCCTTTATCCTCATCGATACCAGTGTCAGTCTCCAAAATCGTTTTTATCATGGGCAGGGTTCTCTGATGAAGTAACTCCTGTCACCATGGACAGTGCTGGGGTAGTACGTCTTCTAAATTATAAAATGGGTTTGACCTGGATACCTGTACTTCATACCAAAGAACATGTAAGTTTTTGATATTTTATTGTAAAATTTTAACAATACTTCGAAGCTTTAACTATCAGGATGGGGATAGTTGCGCTTTTATTAACAAGTTTTGGTATATGATCGAAATTTTCATCATATAAGGCTATACAAATGAACTTATTTATAATGAATCTTTTTATATTTTATGCATTTTTGGATCTTTCCTATATGTTTTGTTGTAATTTATAATAATCTCAGTTTTTGTTTGCCTCCATCCTCAGTAATCAATCAGAGTAATTACATTTATGAATCTATAAATCTTTAGCAATTTCTTTTAACAAATTTCCTTAATTCAGTGATTGTTTCTTCACCATTGTCACAAATTTAACATCTTTTAAGTATGTAAACTGTTAATAATAAATTTTTTTTAACAAGGCAAATGGTAGTGATCACTACTTTCTTTTGGGAGGTAGTGAAGTCTTAAGGTGTGATTCGTTCCCCCAGCCCCCCTCCCCCAATCTTTAACTTCCACGGCCACATGTATCTCTACTGGAATTAAAGGTAAAGCTTTATAGTTTATACTTTAAAGTTTAAATAACTAAAAATACTTTACTTCAGAGAAAGACCACATATATAATAAATAATAGTTTTGCATTCTTAAATACTATTACAAATGTATTCATATCTTTATATTCTAATTAATTCTGTATAAAGTTTATTTATTTTTTTTTGTCTTTAGATTCCTTCGTGCGAACCATTGAACGAAAAGACTTGGAAGAGAAAGCCATGATGACCAAAATAGTTTCCAACACAATCGCATCATTATCTAGAGATGGATTTGACATAGAAATGCAAGAGAATGAATCAAAGGAAATGGTTAGGGAAACCATGGTAAAGTTTCTTTCATTCTATTGTAAATCAGATAGGGAGTCTAGGGGCGTCGAAGTTTGTGTGTTGATGCCTTCATCTGACATGGTAGAAGTAACAGTCAGATACGCTGCTAGATTGCGTCGAATGCAGTTGGCCGAAATATTGAATGAAATCGTACAAAGAAAATAGAGGAGCGCTTTCAAGAAGAAAGAAAAGAGGAGGCAATTTACAATCGTATGTTGATGACACGAAATTTTTTTCACTTTTCAATGATTACTTAAGTTTGCCCTTGACACATCTGATGTAATTGAATCCAGTTTTCTTAAATCAATAGTTAGTTGATGTTTGTGTAATTGCGTTATTCCTTATTTGTACATCATTGTATTTATTTATTTATTTTTTTTTTGCAGAGAAAGAAAGTCAAACATGATGTGTGGGATTTATCTGAAAATGATTCATTATCAGCCCATAAAATTCAGTCTGAGGAAAATTCAATTAAAAGTACTGCTATGTTAATTAATAATTTAGTTCCTTTTTAACAGTTTTATATATTTATTTATTTACTCATTAGCCTTGTCTTATAAGCAGAATTTCAAAGATAATTCATTTGATCCTTTTAATCTAACACCAAATACTAGAAATCCATTTCGTAAAGCAACAAATCCATCTGGGTTAACAAAAGGCATGGTGTTTTGGACAACATGAAAATCTCTAGAGAAAAAATAAAAGAATTGGGATCAACAGTTCTCAAATCTCTTTTAAAAATACCGAAGATTTGTGCGGAAATTTTGCTAAATTCAAATATAAATGACAAGTTTCCCTTTTTTTGTTAGATTTGTTCTTTACCCTTCTGTACATTTCAATTATTTTATTAGGCTGGACAAAAGAATTCGAATGTCAGTAAGAATGCTTGTGCCTCCGTTCCAACTACTGATACAAAATAAACTGATAAGGAGAATGAATCTGGTCTTAAAAAGGATGAAAATGTTAAAGAAAAACCACAAACCCCCATTTCCGCCCCTGTCAAAAAGGCTTCTGCTTTAAAACTGGTTAGAGGACAATAAGAAGCTTGTGTCTGAGAAATATCCTGATGCTCCAGATACTGAGTTACTTGTAAAAGCGGCGTTACTCTTGAGAGACGTTGACGATTCTGTGAAACAGGTATAAACTTGTGTACATAGTTGAATAACTTTCTACTGTTGCGAGAAAAATATTATAATGTAAAATACTACCCTTATTTTTTTAATTTATCAAATTTCTTTAGAAATATAATTTAATTAATGGCAGTAGAAAAGTCTATCGATGAAGAAAAAAAACGTAAGTCTGATAAGTTGATGAAAATGAACCCTCTGAGAAAAATCTAAACTATCTACATGTTCAGAATTTATCAACTTCGCTTTCTCAAAGAAAAGAAAATGATATTTAATTAAGATAGTGTTAGGTTTTATTTAAAATATTAATCAAAGTGATCATATCTTTTTTTTATTTTAAATTGTCTACAAACTATAAAATTTTATGATTTTAAATTACGATAGTAAAGCACATGTATATAAAATCCCTTACAAAATTAATGCATCACTTGCATTTATGCCAAATTGACACTTCAAAGTGATTGTATTGCGTGTAACGTTCTGTTCTTACATACGGTAGAAAATTATTTACCTACCGAAGTATGTAACAACAGAACGTTACACGCAGTACAACCACTTTATAGTGTCATTTTACCATAAATGCAAGTGATGCATTAATTTTGTCTGGGAGTTTATTATAAATATTGTAATATGTAATTTATAAAAGTTTTGTTAAGTAAACATTTTTTTTTCTTCATCTACCTTTTTCTCCCCAAGACTGGGGGTAAGGGGCGTACATGCATCGGAAAAGAAAAGCAGTAGAAGAATGTGACAAAAGTCGAAAAGAAAGCCCAGCCTTACCGCCCCGCCCCCTCTGTACCATTAATTAGTAAGAACTCGTCCTGGTAATCCGCTAGAGGCACGGGACCACGGCGGAACCCTCCACTATGGTAAATCGTCAATGTAAGGAGGGTTCAACCCTTGGCCCAGGTGGGCCACAACCATACCCCCTCACAAAACCCCGCCATTCTCCTATTATGCACCTTTATTCCTCGCCCTCTGCAAACTCATTTCTCCTTTCAGATGTTCGTTTACTGGCTCTCAATCACCCTTTCTTCGGTCTCCCAGCGATTGAGTTACTCGCCACTATACATCCAGCCCAACCAACCGACTATCATTCCATCCTTTCCACATGACCAAACCATCTCAACATACTTTCATTTATTCTCTCGTTTACCCTTTTCTTCACACCACACAACTCTGCAATCTCGTTTTCCTCATTTTGTGAAATTCTTCTCACCTAGCATGCTCCTAAGATTCCATCTGAACACATCGCACTTTAGATCTATGCATCTTATTCCAGACCATAGTCTCACTACTGCACATTAACAGGTAACAACATACTCGCATGTAAGACCCTAGCGCATTCAAGAATTGCACCTCCCTTTACATTTCACCAACGATTTAACACCAGCCACCTTCTGTCATTCACCAGCTTTCTTACTACACACTCTCATCACCCATCCACTTCTCATCCAACATATACCCTAAATATTTAAACTCAGACTCTTGTTCCAGCTACTCACCATCTAACAAAACTTCCACACTGAGGACCTTCCTCATCTGACATAACCTCTTATCTGCAGTTTGCTTTCAAACCCCTCCTTTTACACACCTACCAAATCTCTCTACCAATCCTATAAAACTCTCTTCAGATTCGCCACAAACAACCAAATCATCAGGTGGGGCACCCCACTCATCTCCATCATTTCTAACACCATTTCCTACACCCCACCTCTAATTCTTTCATAACCCCATCCATGCATATAAATTGAATAACCAGGAGACATAACACAACCCTGTCTCCTCGCTATTAATACTAAACCAATCACCTTTGTACCATTTGTTCTTTTTTACGCCTCACTATCGTCTTTTTATACGCAGTTCCATTCAGAAGCTTCCCACCAACACCTGCCTACTTAACACCTGTCATAGAGCTTCCCTGTTAATCCTATCATACGCTGTTGCAATCCATAAAACCTAAATACAATTTATTTCTTCTCCCACATTTTCTCAATGTTTCTTCATGTAAAGATTTGATCACACATCCTCTATCGCTCCTAAACGCACCTTTTGTTCTTTTCTAATCAGTCCTTCAGTCACTCGACGCACTCTTTCGACCAAAGAAGCCTGCTTGTTATCTTCTAACGCTCCAAACTTATTTATATCAATTTCCACCGGTTCCCTCATCTCCCTTACCCTTATAAGGATACTATTACTGCTCTCCTCAATCCCTTGGAACTCTACCCACCATAAACGCTTTACGTACAACTTCCGCGTCAATCAATCACCATCTCCTTTCACTTTCGTGATCATTTCACCAGTAATTTCATCTATACCACAGGATTTACCATTCTTTCTTTCTCACTCTACCCATTTACCTCCTCCTTACTAATCCACATTCAAAAAATGCCTATTCCTTCTTGCACCCATCAAATCCCCACACACATTTCACTATCACCTCTTCATTACTGCCAAATATTATGCAGATTTTCAAGTGTTCTTTCCCTCCCCCTCACATCCATTCATCAGTTACAAAGCATATCTATTCATTCATTCTAAACAAAGTTCCCACTTATTCTCGTTCTTAACCTTGCCTTCCTTCTAGAAGGCTTCTTCCTTGTAAGTCTCCGTTCATTCTCCTTCAAACTGTTCATTTACTTCTATTTTTCCTACATGTGCACCTTTTAGTATTTTCTTTTCCTCCTTATAGTTTCCAAGCATTCTTTTAAGACTTCATCATTGGCTTTTAGTACGTTCAACCACGCTTTTTACTTTTTAACTTCGCTTGCATCACCTCTTCATTCCACCACTCACTGTTAACATTCTTACTTCCTACTTTAGCACATCCACATACTTCTTTTGCACTGCAAACAATTACTTCCTTCATTTGTTCAGTTTCAACTTGTTCACATTTAACCGATTTACTGCGAGCGCTCTTCATACTTATCCACCCATTACCTTGTTCATAACTTCTCACTCTTAATTTTACCCACTTCCTTCCGTATCACCTTCTCCATCCAAGCCCCCACTAACAATTTTTTTTTTCAATTAAGGAAATTATTTTTACTTTAAATGCTGAAGCAACCTGTTATTTAAGTAGTGTATGAAAGATTATACTTTTATACCTCGCATGAAATTAAGACTATGAAGAGGCGGGTCTTTAGTTATGAATACTGTAAAAGCTGGTATGAAAACCAGTTTTACTAGCGTACGAAGAATTTTTTTCTGGATGCCGAATCTTGCCACTGAACAGATTTTTTTTTTTTTTTTGCTAGTTTTCTATTGCTGGCCTCTTTGAAACAAAGCTCGAGTAAAAACTTGAAACAGCACGGACAGTTTTATTTCTCTTTATCCATTGCAGGTTTGCAACATTTATATGAAAATGATCTTTTAATCAGATTTTATCGAAACCTGAAATTATGATCTTTGAGTAATAAAGTTTCCCCGTTTTCATTATCTCGCTCTTTGACCCCAGATTTGGGGTGAGGTTCGCAACATACACCGGCAACAGGATAGTTAAGTTGAAGAACATGACTGAAGTCGAAAGAAAAGCCACCTCGTATCATTAAGTGAGAGCGCGTCGCAGCCCAAAAATCTAGTCTAGTGTTAAACAATACAACAGGCCCCACTGTGGTATCTCGTCAATTCTAGACCTGCATAAGCATTCCTAGAGTAAGGATTAAGTGGTAATGGGTCCCCAACCCAACCACCAATTCTTTTAGTTGCCTCCTCCTAACATACGCTATGGAGATTCTTTTTCTCCGCATACTAGACTCTCAGTAAAGCAAGATGAAAAAAAAAAAATAGGTCTCTCCTCCCAAGCGCAGCTTTATTTCAAGGCCTGGGTACTATATAATCACCTTCCAAGAATAACTGGGTTTTCACTTTTTCTCCATTCAAAATTCCTCTCACAAACCTTGGGTATCAGTCATCTTCTCTCTTCTACCTCTCATCTCGTCCTTCGAATTGTTTTCAGCCATAATTAGATGAAGCCTCTTCTGCAACTACGCTCTGCTAGACTGGTACTACTGAAAAAATAAATGAGGTAGCGATAAATAAATGAATTGCATTTACATATTCCCGATAATAACAACTGGGATCTGTGTAGTTTAATTGTGATAGATGTCACATAAAAAGTAAAAGCACTCACAAGTCCATCAACCCATACAAGTTATTGATCATGAAACTACTGCCGTAGTAACACTTCTTTCAACATTAAATCTATTGGCCGATGGTTTTGTCCATGTGCACTTTTTAATAACCAATTTTAAACATACTCGAATTAATCACTTCAAAATCACTGACATTTACTCCCTATAACTTTATATTAACATGAATTAACCCGTGTTTTACACTTGATTATAAATTAGGTTTCTGCATGTTTGCCAATGAAGCTTCATCCCATCCAACGTTCAAGCCTATCGGCAAAAGAATAAAATAATCAAATGAAAAATGAGCACTAAGTCAAAATTGATAAAAAATAGTTGGGAATAAAAGAAAATGTTTCATTGAAGTTCATGAGAATGGAAAATTCTTGTACGCAAAGAAAAGTAACAAGTGGCAATTTTTTTTTAGTTTGAAAGACTATAAAGCTTTTAAGATTTTAAAAAAAAAGCATTCCATTATTCATAAATTCAATGGGTTGGAGAAAAGTTTAAAAAGTGCCTGAGTCAATGCTTCCAAGTTGGCACAATCCAACAGATATGTGAATCAAACTCTAGAAGGTAATCAGAAAAATAGAAATAAATAATCCTTTCCGACTCCAATACAGAAGCTTTGATTAAAACTGAAATCTTTTCTGCAAAAATGACATTTAATATTGTCCCAAATATACATAAATTGACAAGTTACACATTTTGAAACTATAGCTGGACTGCATATTAAACTACTTCAATAATTTTATATATGACTGAATATTTGTTTGGGTTCGTTAAAGTGTTAAGTGGAGACGTTAAAGTCATCACCTATTTATATGTTTGGAAATCGGAATCTAAAATGAAAAGTGATAATAAATTTCCAAACAGGGTTCTACCAGTCTTGTGGCAATTCATTGTCCTCCATAAAATAAATTGGTTGCTAAAAAAAAAATAAGTATTGAAGCTCGTCATAGTGTATAAACATAAAAAATGAAGCAGTCAAATTTTAATTAGACCACTTACTAGTATATTAAAAAAAAACACTAAACTAATAATTTACCGAACAACTTTAATCATTGTGATGTTTGATAAATGATTGGTTAGATAACAATTGCTATACCATATTTAGGACAAGAATGAACGTTTTCTAACATATCTTATTACTTTACAGGAAATGTTTCTGGATGATGAAGGGCTCATTTAAGAAAGATAATTTAATTGTATCATTTATCAATTAAATGTTTCGAGTGTTAAAGTAAAAAAATATAATTAGAATTTTCATAAATGTTTCTGAAATATTTTCAACATAAATGCTTTTTCTTTAAGATGAGGGTAACATCTCAAAGGTTGGAGGAAGGTAACGAAGTAGATCAGTCTGTTAAACAACATATTGCCAAATGCTACAAATAAGCATCCTGGAAAATATATATATATATATATATATATATATATATATATATATATATATATATATATATATATATATATATATATATATATATATATATATATATATATATATATATATATATATATATATATATATATATATATATATATATATATATATATATATATACTATATATATATATATATATATATATAAAGAATCTTTTATATTCTCCTTTTGGGCACGAACTCGAGCCCTCACTGTTGGTATAGCAAGTGTTTTAACCACTGGGTAAGTATGAGCTAAAGGGAAACGGAAGAATACTTCTCAGAGGCTTCCTCACACTCAGGGTCCCATCAGAGATGATATCAATATCAATATACAAGTAGGACCCAGGAATGTGGCAGAAATGCAGAAATGGCCTATGGAGGTTTCTTTAACATCGTGTCCAGTGGTTCACCTGCTTACCTACAACAAATTCAAGTTCGAGGTCAAAATGAAAATAAAAAAAATTCTGTGCCTATCGCTTTTCTGAACTGTGAGAGTATTAGCAGGGATTTTGTAAAAAATTATATATATAAATATATATATATATATATATATATATATATATATATATATATATATATATATATATATATATACTCGATATATATACCTATATATATATATATATATATATATATATATATATATATAATCAAAAAGTAAGGGAATATATAGGAAGTAGGTAAATATATAGTAAATATGTAAATATATAGTAAATAGTAAGTAGGTAAATATGTAGGAATATAAAAGTAGTAAAATTAAAGTGAAGTTAATGAACAAGACAATAAGGATAAATATGTAAGAACGCTCGCAAACGCTCGCTAATGGAAATCAGGTTGAATGTGAACGAGTTGATACTGAACAAATCTGGGGGCAAATGAAGAAAACAATTGTTAGTAGTGCAAGAAAGTGTGTGGATGTGCTAAAGCAGGAAGTAAGAATATTAACAGCGAATGGTGGAATAGAGGTGATGAAAGCAGGTTAAAGGTAAAAAAGAAGCGTGGTTGAATGTACTAAAAGCAAATGATGAGTTTCAAAGAAAGATGCTTGGAATTATATACGGAGGAAAAAAGAAATCTAAAGGTGCATACGTAGGTGGAAGAAAACAAGAGGTAATGAACAGTTTGGAAAGGAGGATGAATGAGGACATATATACAAAGGAATAAGAGCTCTTCTGGAAGGGGAAGCGCAGGTTAAGAATGAGAAATAAGGGAAATCTGCATAGACCAATGAATAGGGATGGTGCTTTTTGTAACTGATGAAATGGATGTGAGGGAGTGTGGAAAGAACACTTTAAAAATCTGTAATTAACAGTAGTGATGAGGTGTTAGTGAATGTGTGTAGTTTTGATGGTGCAAGAAGAATAAATTATTTTGGGGATGAGGTTATTAGTAGGAGGAGGTAATGTAGTGTGAGAAAAGTTGAAGAATGGTAAATCTGCAGGTGCATGAATGAAATTACTAGTGAAATGATCAAGAGCAGGGAAGAGATGGTGATTGTTGGATTTGGAGTTGTGTAATAAAGAGTTTATGGAAATTTATAGTTCAGGGGTTGGAGAGAGCGTGTAGTACCCTTATAAAGTGGGGAGAAAAGAACTGTAGAAATTATAGGGAATAAGTTTACATTATTGAGTGTTAGCAGGGAAATATGTGGTATTTGGTTGTTGAAAGAGTGCGTCAGTATTCAGAGGGACTAGTTGGTGAGAAGAACAAAGGTGCGTTTAGGAGTGGTAGAGGATGTGTGGATCAAATCTTTACATTGAAACAAATAATTGAAAATGAGGGAGAAGAAGAATACAAATTATATTTAGGTTTTATGGATTTACATCAGGTGTATGATGTAGTTAATAAAGGAAGCTTTATAGCAGGTATTAGTGATATATGGTGATGGTGGTGCGACTTCTGAATGGAATCAAAAAGTATGTGTGACGATAGTGAAACGTGTAGAATAAAGTGTGTCTAATGGTGATTGGTTTAGGATTATGAGTGAACAGGGTTATCTGTTATGTCTCAACAGTTATTTAATGTATATGAGATGAGTTATGAAGAATTCCAAGGTGGGGATAGCAGAAATGGAGTATTGTGTGGAGAATGGAGAGGAGTGGATGGTGCAAGGGCACTATTATATGCGGATGATTTGGTTCTGTGTGCTGAACGGATCTGAAGAGTTTGAGAGGATTGGTGAGAGATTTGGCAGGGTATGTAAAAGGAGGGTTTGAAAGTAAGCAGCCGATAAGAGCCAATGTTATGGTTGTAGTGAGGATGATCCTCAGGTATTGAAGTTAGCTGGAGCCAGAGTGTCTGGGTTTAAATATTTAAAATATGAAGAAAGGGTAAATGAGAGAATAAGCCAGAAAGTGTTGAGATGGTTTGGTCTTAGGAAAGGATGAATGATAGTCGGGTTGGTTAAGCGGATGTATAGTGGAAGTGTGTTGGGGAACCGACCGTGGAACCGAAGAAAGTGATTGAGTCAGGTGAACGAATGTCTGGAAGGGAGAGAGAAATATGAAGGTTTGGCAGAGGCGAATAAGGTGCATGATAGGAGAGAATGGCGGGGTTTGTGAGGGTGTATTTGTGGCCCACCTGAGCCAAAGATGAACTCTACACTGACGATTTACCATAGTGAGGATTAATCGCGGTCCATGAAGCTCTAGGAGATTGGATTTTCTGTCTGTGACGAGTTCTCACTAATTAATGAGTACAGAGGGGCGGTAAGGCTGGGCTTTCATTTCGACTTTTGTCTTCTTCTTCTACTTTTTCTTTTCCGATGCATGACGCACCTTACCCCCAGTCTGAATGCACATTTCGGATAAAAAGAAATAAATAAATATATATATATATATATATATATATATATATATATATATATATACTCTCTCTATATATATATATATATATATATATATATATATATATATATATATATATATATATATATATATATATATTTTGAGTTAGTGTACAGGACCCACCATGGCTCACAAAGTGGCCACACTGGGTTGATGAAATCAACACCATGGGCGTGTCCTGGAGCATACATATTTCAAACATCAAAGGAAGATTTGAATAGAGAAATGAATATTCAGTCAATTAAAAATAAACAAAAAATAAAGAAAAGTACATCCTTGCATTATAAAGTCCTAGTATTCCGTAACAAAATCAAATATTATGAAGAATATTCACTTCTTGTAGAAACAAGAAAATAGAGTTACTACTAAAGTGGGAAGATTCGGATAAGATATGGGATAATCTTTTGGAAGGTGTTATGGATGGTAAAGTAGGAAAATGACGGCGGCGAATAGGATCCAGCTGGGAACAATCAATGAAGATATGGCGAACAGATTGCGGGATATGACTACGGCAAAATTTGCAAATGGGAGGGTTCCGTGACATATAGTGACTGTAGGTGATATTGGTGTGGCCAAGACGGAGGCGTTAAGTATCACACCTCGATGTGGCGCTTCGTCGGTGGGGAGGACAGGCTTCCCACTCCCCGATGATGAGCTTTCTGGTTTCCTTCTCCTCTCTGATCATTCTGGTCAGCACTCACGCAATAAGATCGAAAGCTTATTGTCGGAGGAACAGGATAGTAATCGGTTGAAGGGAGGCGGCCTTGTACGCTAGAAAGAGAAGGTGGCCATTTTGGCCTCTCTGTCAGCGATTTCATTGCCAATTACCTACATGAGGGGTCCAACATAAAATAATTTGTTTCTTGCGAGAGGAACAGCCGAAGAAATTGCTGCACAGCAGATACCATTGTGTTTGTAAGGGGTTTTAAGCGCTTGTGCGCATACTGAGCAGGCTCAGATAAGCCAAACATAAGAAGTGATCTTGGTTAAGGTTAAAATTCGAAAAGCG
The DNA here is from genome assembly GCA_015478945.1 of Trachelipus rathkii. Classification (NCBI taxonomy): domain Eukaryota; kingdom Metazoa; phylum Arthropoda; class Malacostraca; order Isopoda; family Trachelipodidae; genus Trachelipus; species Trachelipus rathkii. Next base: position 26,023 of record JABUQX010095039.1, read on the forward strand.
CCAATCATTACAACTATTAATTCTGCTGTAAAAATTGAAGCATGAGGGGAAGGGTATGGGAAAAGTTGCGATCGGAAAGACAGCAGATGCGCCCACACTGTTCCCGGTTTTAAAGCCAATACTGAAGTAAACTCATCATGAACTTTGCAGACAAAGTTGGGAATGAAATGCATTGCTCAGGCAGCAAGATAAACTTTAGATTTTGGAGAAATTCAGACCAGCAAAATGGTGGGGCGGGAATAACCAGAGTGTGTATATCCTTCATCGTATGAGAAAGGCAGCACCTTTTGTAAAGGAATATTAAACCGTGTTTAAATGGCCAGTAATTAGGATTCTGAGGCACCTCCTGCAGAATCTGTGTCAGGCAGACATTGGGGTTTGAAAACAGAAGATAAACTTGTACATATGATGTAATTCTCTTCGAAGAGAGTGGCATCCACGTGGCTTCAACTAAGGCCCGGGGGACGATCAGGCTCCAGTAGAGATACGGATCACTTTAGTTTTGTAGTAGGACCCAACAGATGCAGTAGAGTAAGGGAGGCTTGACCATATACTACAGCCATATTCCAGCTTCAATCGAACTAGAGCGATATATAGACGTAAAAAGGACTCGATCGGCGCCCCAAGATTTTGAGGCGAGATGACGTGACAGGTCAAGCGCGCGATGACAAGATGTTTTCAGGTGTTTAATATGTGGGGCATATGTTAAATGGGGTCATCAGAATGAGTCCTAGAAATTTGACCTGTGAAGTAATGGGAATGGGTGACATGTAAGGTTAGGTTCGCTGGAAGAAGGTGTCGAAAGTTCTTCGATTCCCTTTTTTTCTTAAAAAGCATTGCTGAAGGTTTTGGTGGGAGGAAAAATGGAAGCCATGGGAGCTAGCCCATTGTGAAATATTTTCAGCTAGTTGAAGTTGCCGTTCGAGAAAGGGCAGCCTGGCACCGGCCATGTATAATGCAAGGTCGTCGACATAGAGAGAAAAATTGACAGTCCTTTGGAATAGAGGTATATGTCATTAAATCAGGGGCAAATAGTAGTACACTTGGGACACTACCCGCAGACGCCCTTCATCCAAAAAAGTAAAAGTGGCGTGACCAGAATAGAAGAGCACCGAACCTGGATAGATCTGTTTGACAGAAGGCATTTGATGAAAGGAGTTGTCCGTGGAAACCAAGCGAATGATTAGGTTTAAGGAGAATCCCAGTTCTCCACGTTGTGTCGTAAGCTTTTCAAGGTCGAAAAAGACACCAAGAACCATCCACCAGTTGAAGGCTTCCGGATGTATGGTGAGTTTCACCAAAGGGTCCCGCAGTCGAACGATTTTTTGCGAAATAGGGTGGAAGTTTGAGAATTAGCGACGGCTCTCAGGGCACAGGGGTAGGCGGCCAGAAACCATTTCTCCATTAATTTACAGGAATGACGGGTCAGCGAAATTGGTCTTTGGTTGTCCATAACTGGATCTTTTCAGGTTTGGGAATAGGAATTACTGTAGCCCAAATAGATGGAAAAGATTATTCGATTCTATATAGATCCAGCAAAAATGATGACGCCGAAGGATGGATATGACGGAGCATGATGTGCGAAATCATGTCTGGACCAAAGGGCACCGTCTTTGCTGTTGCCAATGCGGTTTGATACTCTACAAGTGTAAAAAAGACGGTTGTAGGTATGAACTTCCCCTCGCTGTTGAAAAGTCTAGTAGTGCTGTGTCAGTTCTCCGGTTTTTGAAAGGCTTCCGTGTAGCTGAAAGAACTCAGTGGATAGCAAACTATAGCCTAACTGCATCCACTACAGCCCGCAGGAGTGGAGATCGTATCAGTTATATCAGGCCCATAACGAAGGACTGTGGGTGTGTGAGGAGTTATTGGAGCGATGAGATATTTTCGTGCAACTTTCCACACTAAAGGAAGGGGAGTTGTGGGTTAACATCAGATATGAAAGTTCGAAAATATTGTTTACGCATCTGGCGATTAATTCGCGTGATCTCTCTGCGGCTGATTTAAAAATAATCATGTTTGGGGTGGTACGGTTCCTTTTATATTGCCTGTAGAGTTTCTTCTTCTCTCGGTTGGCTTGGGACCACCAAGGGGTTGCCGACCGCTTGCCTGAGGAAGATTGCGGAATGCAAGTTTCAGCTGCCGAGATGACAACTTTCTGGAAAAAGCGAAAGACATCATCAACAGTCAGAAAACTTTTTATTGAAGGGAGAATAAGGATAGCTGGGGCCTGATAAAGCCCCTCCGCTCGATCATAACGCCAGCTGGAGTTGGGTTTTGCATTGGGCTTGGAACTAGCTCATTTAATGCTTTGGTAATGATCACTGCTGAATAAATAATCAAAGCGGGTTAAAATAAAACTGATCCATAAGGGATAGGAGCAAAAGAAATAATAAATACAAGGAAGTATGTGTATCTAAACATGATTGGTGAGGAATTCCTGTCTTAAAGGCATCCCAGGAAAAGGGGGTTAGGAGATCTATTAAGATCTTGGACTTAGACGAAGGGACAGGTCGCCCCATAAGGGGTGACTGGAGGTTGAGATCTCTAGTATAACAACCCGGAGGTAAGGAGCTGTTTAAAAAGATCAGCTAAGTCGACTTTAGTAAATTCACTACTCAAGGAGCCAAGTAGATTGAACATATTGTAAGATCGGTGGGCAGAGTGAATTCGTGATGCTACTGCATGAAGTTTGGTTTGGAGAGGGACTGGGGGAATAGGGAACAGATTTGTGAATGAGTATTCCTGCCCCTCCTCTATCACTGTTACCTCTTTCTATAGGGAATTCAACGGCGATTTATATTCAGATGGTTTAAAGAAGTCACGAATGACATAGTTAAAGTTCCTGCAAACATATACACTTTGGTGTACATATGCCTATTAGTTGAAAACGAGTTCTTCGAAATTAGAGTAATAGCCCCGACAATTCCATTGAAGGAAAGTGGTCATAGTGAGTTAGGAATATGTATGATGGTCTTTTAGAGACAATTGTCTCTATGTGACTAGGGGTGGTGTTAGAGGTGGGTTCAGATTGAGAGGGAAGGTTGAGACGTGGGTCTCGGCGACGAGGGAACAAAACCTGGGGAAAGAACTAGTCTTACACCAGAGATTTAGGTTGTATGACTTCTTTTAGGGAGTTTTCAGATGTATTTGGTGAAAGAGCTACCATGAATGCAGATAAAGTTCAACCAAGTCCAACTTATGTGGGTTTGGTTGGGTATAGAGCATTCGTAATGCTCATGTTTATTAGTGAGAGAGGTATCAGTATCCGCTTGGCAGCGATTCAGAAATGTGGGAGGGACACAGAGTTGTTTCCATGGGGAAGGAAGGTGCAGCTCCCGGAAGGGTATTGTCTTTTTGAGAATGTGTTGTGGTTCGACATGATTTCCAATATGGGATTCGATGAATTGTCAAGTCTGATTCTGGAGATTTTTCCAGTACTTCATCATGCGGTTTGATTTT
>JABUQX010095040.1:5000-10000 GCA_015478945.1 Trachelipus rathkii
CGATTAAATGCATCCATTGGTCTTCACTTACGATGTTGTCAGAGTAGTCGTTGGAGCAGTTATAATGAAATTCCGCATTTTCTTTTTAAACAAGTAGAAACTGATTTTAATGTATTAAAATAAATTAAATATAGAATTTAATGAAAAAAATGACAAGCGCTATCTTTTTCCACTTTTATTATATAGTAATATATAATATATATATAGTATATATATTATATATACACCTCAGTATATATATATATACTATAATATATATATACCATTATATATAATATATATAAATAAATATATCATATATATATATAAATATATATATAATATATATATATACTATATATTAATATATATATAATATATAACGTAAATGTCCCCCTTCTGTTGTTTTTTATGTGAAGACCGTCATACCAAATTCCACTAGAGTTTTGGGAAATTCCCAAAAAGTCAGACCCAATTTAAATTAAAGGTCGACATGCCCCAATGCATGGCGTCTTAAAGTGTACAAGCAAAAGAAGTTGGAAAAAATAGATAAAGTGAGTGGTTGTGTTCCAACCTTTACCTAGCAAAGTACTTGTAAGATCCGGTGTCAGAAAGTTGGACAAGGAAATGACGAGACTGTATAGAAAGGCATGTTGCACTAGCTCTTCTCAATGGAAGAGTATGGGGCTGGAGAGTTTAGAAAAGCAGTAAGCCCACTGTAAGTAGCGGAAAGTATAAAGAAAAGTGACGCAAATAAATCAACTGACGGAAAGAGACTGGAGAGAGTTAACGAGAACAGGAGAGTTGATAAAAAAAAAAAAACTAGACTCCACATTTTCAACCATAAAAGCGAGAACGTCATCCATGTAAACAACAAGCATGCGGCATGAAGAAATTCTGAAAGCGCCACAGAACACCTAACCTCTTTGAAGCTTATATATATACTATATATATATTAATATATATATATAATATATATTTATACAATTATTATATATATATATAATATATATATATTATATAATATATATATATATATATATAAATACCGTATATATATATATATATATAATATATATACTAATATTATATATATAAATATATATATATATATATATATACTATATGAATGCGACAGTTTGACCGCTACCAGCCTTTTCGATATGAAGGAATAGATGCTATCGGTCTGGAAACTTGGAATATAAATATATAATAATGGGATAAAGCATGAATCCGTAAAGTAAAATTCAAGTCTGTAGGAATGTATATTGGAAGGGGGGGTCACCACCGAGAGCGTATCCGCTACGCCCTGCGTTTATACCCTTTTGGCTTCCCAAACCCGAGATTGAGTTAGGCCTAACGAGAGTTCGCGCGCTCTCGCGTGATGACGTAATCTCGTCGAAGACGAGATTACGTCAGCGCGTGAGCCGCGCACGCGTACGCATACACATATACACATACACATTATATATTATTAATTATTATTATTATTTTCTATATATTATTATTATTACTCCTACTTAATTATTATTATTACTATTATATTAAATTATTATTATTATTATTATTATTAATTATTATTATTACGTCGAAGTTTCGATTTATACGAAGGAAATCGAATCTGAGTCGAAAAAACGATCCCTGTAAGGGATCGAATATTTTTAGCGCACTCACTGAGAGACTTTGGCTTTCGCGCCGTGGTTGCTTCATATACATTCGTTTCTGAGTCCAATATAATACTCTACATGTTTAGAAGTTTATCGATAATCTGGTTAAATTTGGGATACTTTATATGGTGAGGTAAACCTCTGTAGACCGAGGTACGTTCCCCATGGGTTTCCGAAGGGACCCCCACCCCCCCAACCTTATAAATCGAAGTGTTCGTAATTGTCTGAAATTTGGTGAGAGGATTCAGAGTTTGAATTTCTAGAAATACTTGATATGTGAATATGTGGAGTTGGCTCCGGCACCGGTGCTGGAGCCAATATGCGGTGCCTAGTTAATAAACAGTCGTATAAAACAAATAATTGGTGTCCCTTATAACTGGGTTATCCGCAGCCCGTGAGAGGAGAATATGATGGCTAAAGCCGCTGTAGAGTTGTTAGGACCCACCACTTAGGGGGTCTGACTGAAAAAAAGAGCACAGAGTGCAAAGCAGAGAAAATAAAGAAGGGGAAGAAAGAAGGATGAAAGATGAATAAAGAGGAAAAGAATGAAGAAGGAATCTGACTCAGAAGAGTAGGAAGGTGACAGCTGCACCGGTGCTGGCCTCCGGTGCGGTGCTGCGTTAATAAATTTTGTGTAATGTACAATAATTGGGGTCCTTAATATATGTTATTTGGATCTGTAGATTATCGAAATCGATGGTTTCAGAACCATCAAGAAATAAAAAAAATAAAAATAAATAACCAGCTAATTCAAATATAATCACCACATGAGAGATTTTCCCCTTTAAAAACAACTTTTTTTTTTAATTGTTTATAACCTTTTTTAAAAATTTTTTTTAAACGTTTTTATTTAAAAGAACAAATTAAACCCCCTAAAACACGCCCCAAAAAAAGTAAAAAAAAAAATCAAAAAAACAAAAAAAAAAATCCCAAACCACTATCCAACCTCCCTCCAGACCATCTGTGATCTATTTGATCTATTGTCTTCAAGTCACATTTCGAGTAACATTTTGGATAAAGCATAACATAACAATACAAGTTCCTTTAATTACAAAGATCAATTCAATATATGCTGCACGTAAAAAGTTTTACAGTAATAAAGCTTACTCAGCATCATCTGAACTATGAATATACCCCACAACGAGAAACTTAGGCCATCTTAAACAAGAATAAATGGTTAACATTAACAAAGGACCAACACTTAAACTACCAGTAAAGAGTCAACTAACATAACATCACAAAAACGTAAACTTATTCCACAGATTGTGCTTTGTCAAGGCATGTCTCTAAACATAACAATGTTAATTTTACATTAAACATGGTAACCAGAGGAGCGAGAGAGGAGAGTGGAGCGCGAAAACGTGTGTTCACAATATCATACAGCCAATGAGTATACTCTAACGTAACAAAGTTTTCATATTAATAAAGTCAACATAACATTACCAAGAAAGTAAGAATAAATGTACAACAGGCAAACCAAGAGCACATCTTAAGACACAGAAAAACTGGCTAACCATTAACAAAAGATTCACATACCAACCTACAGCACTATCCATTAATGATATCTCTGTAAGAGAAACTTAAAAAGTCCATGGAAAGATTTCATCAATAACCTTTACTTCAAATAGGTTATTGATGCAAACTTCTTCTCATGAACCAAGAGATCTTGAAATCATTCGAAATGCTTGCTAATGAAGTCATTGATGCTATTTCCACCCTCAATACCGAATCCTATCAATAAGTCCTAAGTATATGTATAGAATATGATAGGCATACGTATGGGGTTGGAATCAATTTCACTTTTTGACGATGATCAGTCACCTGACTGGAAATACTATGTAAAGGTCCTCGTAAAGAGGACATTCGTAGGAGCAAAATGAGAGGTCATCATACCAACAACAGCGAAAAATGTCTTACTGACGAAATTTGGATGTATAAACAGCTCTAAAAGGTAACGAGATTCATTCTTTCTTTCAACCATCAGAAAGAAAAGTAAACAAGAATACAATGCACGAACGAACCATATCAGTACAAAAGGGGTAAATATATTCTCGTTAGAACAACAACAACAACAAAACAAACAACACACAAACAACAACCAACAACAAACAACAACAACAACAACAACAACAACACAACAATAACAATTCCAAAAATAAGTTTCTTTATATATCAACCAACGGAATATATTCTAACGTAACATTGTTTTCAAACATTATAAAGCTAACATAGCATTACCCGAGCCTACCAGAACTAAGAATATAAGGTACAATAACAAAACCTAACATACCGTTGAACGCACCTCTAACGACTAGAATAACAACTAACATTAACAAATTCAATACTTAACAGCAGTAAAGTCCCTAGTAACATAGCATACAAAACCGTAACCTATTCACACACACACTTTCACCAGCCTATCTGTAACATCTTCGATAAGTTAATTATATTTACATTAACAAATGTACAATTAGTACCGCATTGACCTGTGCGACCAGGACACGAATCGAAACGACACACCGATAAGCCAGCAATTGACAATTACCCAACATACATCGAGAACGTGAATACGCCCCCTTCTTTTTTACCTTTCACCATATTCATCGCTTCCAATTCCAACATTCGATGTTATCATTCTTAATTCCTACTAGCACATTCACACACTTCCTTTGCACTACCAACAATTGATTCCGCCATTAGCACCGATTACGCCATAACGAATTTCCCTTTGTAAAATTTACATTTACATCTTCAAAAATTGGCGCCAGTAACGAGTATTGGGTATGGAAATTGTCATGAGGAGAATATAATGTTCTTTTTAGATGATCTAGGATAACCACGTCTCTCCTAATTCTGATATTAAGTCATCCAATGGTAATAAAAATGGATGCTGCGATAATAGTCTGTGGGTCGGAAAGTAAGAATGTTGGATCTGTATTTTTTAATTTGCTAATTCTTGTACACGCAATTTTAATACCAGCTCAGATTCGATGCGTTTACAACATTCTTCAATTAATCTATCTCGAATTCTAATTATTGCATTTTCTTGATGGGCTCAGTTTTACTTTTAACTAGAATTCACTTCATTTATGCACTACAACCAATCAAATAACGTGTGTCTGCATCGTTTTGAAGACTGTATGTTAAATGTCATTGTTTTAAAACAAAAAGAGAAACCAGAAAAGAAACACTATAAACATTGTTTAGAATTAAGGTAGCTTTTTTTTGACTGATCTCCAATTTCACATTTTATTTGTTCTAAAGCTGCTATTATCGAGCTTAGCATCTCTTTAAAAAATAATAAAATCGATTCGTGCCGTTGGCATCAGCGAGTTTCGTAAACTTTTTTAATCT
>JABUQX010095040.1:20000-35000 GCA_015478945.1 Trachelipus rathkii
TCGAACCTCTGAAAGTTGAACCTATCATCTGAACTGACATCCCACTGTGTCCATTCAATCTAGTTGTTCGTTTGAATCAACAGGCGATGATGTAAAGTTTGCTTCTGTTTAGATTATTTTGTCTTCCATTATTATCTCAGTTTGGGTGGCCACATCTTTCTTGTACCTAGGCTTTTCTATGGCTGTTTCCAACAGATCCCATATATCCTTTTTATTTGTCCCATGTTTCTTTTTCCTTGTTGTCTTCCTGGGTTGTCCTCCATAAACTACATAAGTTGGTGTTGGTTCCTCTTCTTCCTCTTCAGATTTTATCTCCCACATCTGTTCTTCCTCTTGCTGGTATGTGCCTTCTTCGTTCTTGAAATAATTCTTCAAATATTCCGGTGGATCTGCCCATACCTTCAGATGTGCATAAAGAACCCTCATCGTCTTCCCATTTCCTTCGATATCATAAGTCATTCCACCTGCGATTACCTTGGTCACTACAAAAGGTCCATCATACCTTTTGCTTATCTTCTTCTCCAGTTTCCTATTTACTGAAATAATTTTTCTTTTCACTTTCACCCCTACTGCGTATGGCAGCCAATTTAGATGACCCTCCTTCCATTTGTCCTGCTCTTCTCTTGAGATCGGTAGTACCTTCCCTTCTTCATGTTTTTGCACCATAAGTTTCTCAACTTGTGTTATCTCTAATTCAGAATGTTTTGTGTTGTTGTATACCATAACTACCCTAGGTAAACAATCATCCCATTCCTTGTCCTTTGTGACCGTATTCTTGAGGAACTCCGCAGACGTCCGGTTGACCCTTTTAACAGCCCTGTTAGCTGCCGGTTTGGAAGGGCTGCTAAATATATGTTCGATACCGTAGGCTTGAAGCATTTCTTTAAATCTAGTGCTCCGGAATTCAACTCCGTTGTCTGTCAATACTTTATATGGTGGTCGTACAAATGTGGGGAGCATTTGCCCATCGAATGCTTTCGTTACACTCCTTGCAGATTTGTCTTTTAATGTCCTTAATATATTTGCTGCAATGGTCTACAGCTACCAAGCAAGCGATGTTCCCTTTTCTGGTTCTTGGCATGGCCATAACATCTATAGCTACTAATTCAAAAGGATTCTCAACCTTGAACTCCCATATGGTTCGGAACACAACCTTGTCACCTATTTTATTCAATTGGCAAGTTGGACATGTTCGGCATACATCTTGAATGATTAAATGACCTTTAGGGTGCCATACGTACCTTGAAACCAGATCTGCTACCTTCTCTCGTCCTATATGGGCTAAATTCTGGTGTGTTACCACACAGATGCTCACCATTTGTTGGAAACCTTTGACTGCTCCAAATTGTTCATTCTTGATCCTTTTTACTAAGATGGCAACATTCATTTGTAGATCTTCCCTATACCGATAGTACTCCTTCAGCAACACATCAGTCTTCTACTCCCTTGTTTAATCTTAATTTTCCTTTTTAGCCTTCTGATGACCTTAGATCTCTCCTGTAATTTTATTATTACCTGAACTGTTATCAAGTTAACATTCCTATCCTTATTATTCACTGTAAGATTATAAACATTAATTAAAAAACCGTCACTTACCTCTTCAGTATCATCTCCGTGTGCAATTATCCCTTCTCCGAAGTCCAAAATTGCCTCTGTTTCCACAAGATAATTCATTCCTAAGAGTAAACAAACAGGGTGGTATTCATGCTTGACGACGACCAATGGTAGTATTACTTCTCGAATACCTAGTGTTTATCCTTACTGCCACTGCAGTTGTGCATTCCTCAATCCTTGTAGTTACCCCGTTGAGAGTAATATTCACTTTCCATTTCCTTTAGGTATGTCCAAATTGGTCCAAATCATTGGCAACTGTCTCCTGAATCAAACTGATGACGGCGCCAGTATCCAGGAAAGCACATTTAAGTACCTCCCCGATAGAGACTTCCTGCCATGCCACTCATTTTAACTTATGGTTGCAACTCAGCCTAGACTGATGCCCTCTTTCCTTCATCATTAGGTTTATTCTTAATTCCTCTTCAAATGGATGTTGTAATAAGTTATTTCCTGATGCCTCACTTTCTTCACTATCCGAGTGGTCCTCATCTTCTTCTTTTGATAATACCGCTTGTTCATCGATTATTGTGTCCTCTCCCTTTGAGTCAAAAGTACCGTCGTCAGCCAATAGGTTAAAATGTGACCCTCCTAGTACCTGTATATGTACATCCTGTAGATTGTTACACTTCCTAGCTTTGGGTCCAATGTAGGCGACTGAGCAAACATGTCCCATGATGTAACCAAATCCTGATGTTAAACTCGTCGCTAGCCACTAGTACCGGTTCTTTCCCTGAAGTCCTAATTGTTTTTAATACCTCTAGAGATTTGGGTCTCCTATCTAATCCATACAATTTTCGTTCGTTTATAAAGACATTTAATAAAAATTCCCTTAATTCCTTGTGATTCCTTTGTTTTATTTTTAAATATTTATTATCAAATATTTCTTTCATGCTCAAGAATAATGAATCTGCACCACCTGGTACATCTTGAACGCAATAAGAAATACACTCCTTCATGATGTCGTACTCCTTATCGTTAAATGTACTATACCAACGATCAAAATCCTCCTTTTCACTGTCGGACATACGATGTGTCTCAAAGGCTGCCTTATCCGGAATTTTACCCTTGTAATTTATATTCTCAAGGGTAAGAAAACGGTAAGGAAAGAATCCTTTAGAAACCTCACCTGTAAGGCCCATGCACTTAGGTAGTTTTTTCAGGGCGCATGGCATAAACATTAGCGTGTCCTTAAACTGAATATTGTGATTAGCAGTCATAGTTATTATCTATCTTGGTTCCACGTTTCACAGGATTGGAAGATATGTAATGGACGATGGGTCTGGCAAGCAGTTTGCTGTAAACGAATTGGTTGTCGAATTTCCCCCCGTTATGGGCGGCAACTAATATATTAGATTTCTTATGTTTTTCAGCAAATCTGAATATATAGTTGAGAAATAGATCGACAGGACACTTCTCATACTCTTCTGTTGCTTCCAAATTCAGTTTGAATATTTCAGTTCGTGCAGTCCCACAAGTCTTACACTGTGATGAATTGTCTAGTTCCTTCTCCCCGCAGTCACTGCATACTAGCATACTCGCTAGAATATACGGAATCATATCAGTTTTTATGCCCCCTCCTTCCTCTTCACGGCTATTATGATTATAGGTTTCTATGTCATAATAGAACGTGAAAGTAGGTTTGCGCTTAGCGAAAGCTTCATCTGTTGGAACCTTGACTTTTTTCATGAAACATTGGTGGGTATCGCCTTCTATGCCGTACTTCTCACTGCATATCCCACACTGTATATGCATGCAATCGTGCTGATGATTACCTCGTCTATCAGCTACTATCTCGGTGTCGCATAATTCACATACGTTAAGGTATTTACATGTGAGGTTTTCATGCAACTTAAGACAATCCTCATTATAGAAATCACGATTGCACTCGTCACAGTGTAAAAGTGTAGATGTATCGCCTGGCTTCGCTTTACATTTATAAGTTAAGCACTGACCACATCTGTATTCAGTGCACTCGGTTAGTAAATGTTTAATTAAATGATCAGTGAAGCTATAACATTGATGACAAAAAACAGGACCCTTGACATCGTTAGCAACTACACTGCCTAGAGCTATCTTGATGGAATCTCCAGGAAAAGGATAATAATGGGTTTCTGCTGGATCATAGCCTTTTACAAAAAGAGGCAGTTCCCTATTCTGTTCCTGAGGTTTAAACATTATCTCGAGTTTGGAGTTCTTATCTTTGGCAAAAACAAATATACGGCACCCTAATACATTCTCTATTACTGCGAAGTCCTCAGCCTTTAGTGGTACTTCATAAGTCAGACCGCAACGAATTGCAATTCTCCTACCTATTGTATCTAGATTCTGAGGCTTAAACTTGCTTATTTTAGGCGCAGATTGGTCTGGTTTTTTAGGTACATGAGTGTGAAGTTTATAACAGGCAGCTATAGCCCTGAATCCACATCCCACACTGGTTCTTATTTCCCTATTGCTATTGCTTATACTTAGGTGTACTTTATTAACGTCTTTATGTATAAAGTTTACAGAAGAAGGGTCAATTGGACCATTACCTGCTGGATTGTGACATACCTGAACATCTACAATGAATTCATCCAGCATGGCTTGATCTCCAGACTGAAAGAATCCTAGAAATCGGTCAGTTAAATATTGAGCCAAATTGGCTCGAGAAATCATTTCATGAGGTATACGTACATGGTACTGGCCTCCATTCCTATCCGTGAATAAGAACCCTGCACGGATGGTATATTCCTGATATACCACTATACCTCTTATCTGTTCTATAACGCTGTGAATGACACTAACGAGTACGTCATTAATGCGCGATTTCCATTAAAGATCCATGATCGATACGCACTCTGAATCTGTGATTGTCTATAATTCCAGAATTACGCGTAGATCCTTCACGTGTAACTTTCAGTAAATTCAGTTGAAAGGTGCAGGCGGTTCATCAACCCTCCTCCTCATCCCTCATCACCTCTACGTCTCTCGAAGGGCCCGCAACAGCTCCGTCATCTACAATCCGTCCTGGATTCCCTTTCCGATTGCGTTTTTGCTTTTTCTGAAAAAGAATGAAAATTATAAACAATTGATTACATACTATTATGTAATATTTTCAATAGCCATTTTTCAGTAATATGAATAATTAGATTGCAAACTCCACCGACGATTCCAAAGTTGGGATATTCGTCAGATAAGGTGATAGGGGGGTTCTTCACATTTTTGAGCCTATTGACTTACTCAGTGTTTAAGGCCACCGTTTACGGGGAGGTCGTGATGATTTCTGGTTGGGAAAGGTGAAAAATAGAATCAGTAAGCTAACGTAAATTGTTATAGGGTAGTTATATACGTATTCCAGAATAATTTGAACTATGCTTACCTTTCCTTGGTTTCCCGTCTCAGCGTTGAGAGGCGTAGAAGGACCTGAGGCGTCACTGGAGATGCTACCTGGCTTCGCTTTACCATCTACTGTATCACGTCCTGTTGATTCGGGAAGCCTTCGGGCTTCTACGATACGGCGAAGTTTGCGGCGTTCAAGTTTGGAGATCAACTTCTTCTTAATAGGACTGATTGGCTTCCTACGTGTAATCTATCGAGGGAAGAAAACATGTATGTAAATATAAAAACAAAATGTAGATTGTTATAGAACAGAAATATAGGAAAATCATGTATTGAAATGCACATACCATTCCCCGATTTTCCTCCTCAACGGTGTGGTTTGTAGAAATACATCCATCATCAGGTTGAGCAATAACCGGTACGGATACCGCTTCTTCCGTAACACTATCTGATGCTTCTGCCCTGATTCGTTCCTCGTTAATGCGACGAAGATTACATCGTTCAAGTTTGGATATCAGTCTTCTCTTAACCGGACTAATTGCATTCCCTCTATCTCTACCTGTGCTGACACATTGAGTTCTGGCCGTTTCAATATTAGCAAACTGTAATGAAATAGCAATATATATATATATATATATATATATATATATATATATATATATAATATATATAATATAATATATATATTAGTATATATATATATATATATAAGAATATCAAGGTAATAACGTCTATGAATATAATAATGCACAAGAAGATAATGTTAGAATACCTTACTCTAGGTCGAATCCTATTATCAATAGCCTGGGGATTAAGAAATAAGTCCATCTTTCTCTCCGCTTCAAGTAGAGCTCGCACACATTCCTCATCATTATCCGTAGATATATCAAGAGTACCTCCATCAGTGTTCACTGGTACAGGTCGTCGAGGTAATTTGCTCTCACTATGTCTAAGCACCTTACGCTGTAAAAATAGAGATTGAATATATATATATATATATATATAATATATGATATATATATAATATATAAAATATATATATATATATTATTATATACATATATATAGATAGTATAAATAATATAATTGTATTAACGTCACTTCCTTACCCTTTTGCACGGCGTGGCCGTATTCTGTCTTCGTTCATCATCAGCTTCGACTGCATTTTCATAGGTCCGCACAGCTTCTACTGAGGCACCTCTCGATGCTACTTTACGAGTACGGTTCTCTAAACAATCTTCCCCACCTTCACTGAAAGTACCTTTTAAACCACGTTTATTATTTGCAGGACATATTAGCGAATTCTTCTACCAATTCCTCTCCAACGAACGTTAAAAACACTTGAAACAGGAAATGTATATATATATATATATAGTATATATAGATATATAAATATAAATATAGATATATATTATATATATATATAATATATATTATATATATATATATACTATTATATATATAAATATATAAGCTTAATTAAATAAATTATTATATATATTATTAAGATTTCGAGCATATATATATAATATATATATATATAATAATTAATATATATATATATATATATATAAATTAATATATATATATAGAATATAATATATATATATATAATAAATATAAAATTAATATTAATATATATATACTATATATATATATATATATATATAAATAATATTTATTTAAAAATAAATAAAAATTTAATATATATATTATTTATAATATATATAAATATATATATTATATAAACACTTATATACATTAGAAGATTGTAATTCACATCCACTATGAACGATCCCTTGATACACACTGTCTAAATATACCTTAACATCAGGGGTTTTATACGCTAGATTTTAGCCCTGATGGTGTGTATTTTAGGCCTAATAGTCAAGCAACGATGAAGGAATGCGCGTAAAGGTTAACTAGTGCACTTTAAAGTCTACATATGTATTTCAAATGAGGAACAATGTCTTAAATCTAATATATATACATCGAAAATATTATTATACGCTATAGATTCTTTTTAAAATAGATGGAATATGAAGAGGAATCATACAGTGAAACGCTATTATAAAAATATTCTTTTATTGAGTAAAATTACATCATTTTTAGAATTTCCTGAACAATAATAAAATCGTTGAGTATGGGATTTCTAGCTGAGAATACATTAACGAGCTCTTCAAGAGACCGCTTTTTAAGTAATCCATGTAAAAAGTAAACGGCATAGAGACCACATAGCTGCGAAGAGGCTGATTGTATCGGAAACGTTAAGGTTTTCATATAGCTTGAATTATTGTTTCTTAGGAATTGCTTTATATAAGGAGATGAATATAACATCGATTGATGCAGTGAATCAACTAGAATCATACAGTTTTCATCAAGTTTGTATAGTACAGCCCAGTGGCCCTGAGTAGTTTCCCATCTAGGGGAGGTGTTAAATATCAGCCCTCCGTTTACTCTTATTTTTATATCTTCTAATTCATTACTGGCATAGGTGTGCTTGAAACCCTTCACTGACGACAGTAATACTCCAAGTTCGGCCTCGTTCATGGTTATCCGCTTAGAAGCACGTTTCTAACCCTGTCTAGTTCAATGAGACTCTGGTATTCCATATAGACCAAGACTGAAACAGGAACCTGTAAGCTCGATGCAAAATTTAAATTCAATCCTAATGATCCACTCGTTACAGCGGTTAAATGAGTAGAGGCAGACGATGAAAGGTCGGCTGTTAGTTCATAAGCGTATAAATTAGAATTGTCAACGTAATCTTGTAGTGTAATATCCGTTCCTTTATCACTACGCTGCACAGTTTGAGCTATCAGGTCGTAGAATGGCCGAGAGCACAGCGATTCATAGGGAATGTTGCTATAAGACGTTTCGTAATCCCTGCCGTGTGAATGCCCATCAATTTGAAAACTGATCCGTTTTAAATTGAAATGCTGGAATTTAAAGGTAGGCTTTTTATACTTGCCTGCTACAGCTGTATGTTCAAGCATACCTACTACAACTTTCAAAGGCAGAGTCGCATTAACAATGTTAGGGATGTTAATATTTGATAAACCAGGCGTAAAGTTAAAAATCTTTGTCTCCACCCGTATCAAGGGGTACTTTGCGGTTGAGGTTAGAAGTGATTTTTCAATTTCAAGATGCCGGTTAGCCGTGAGTTTCACTTGCGTACATAATATAGGGTTCTGCAGCCATTTTGAAAATTGGGAAGTGAAAGTACTCGTTAGCAAACCGCTTTTATGTTTTACTTTCAATGAAACTAGAAAGCTTGCCCTAGTTCAATTTTCAGCTTAAGCTCCACCCCTGGGAGTAGAAGTCGCTCCTGATTAAAGTAGATCTCCATTAAAGGGGCCTTAAAAATTCGTATGTGTTACTTGGAGATTTCGCTGCCCTGTCAATATGCTTATCTACATCTTTAAAGCTGTAGAACCAACAGGATTGCAAGTGGGATTGTTTCGCATCTTCACTAAAGTTTAAAAGATTGTTGATATAACATTTGTACGGATATAAGGCTGTAGCTGAATTAACAGGCGTTTCATTAAGGAATATTTTCAGCTGGCTGAAAGCGGTATACAAGAAGTTACTCTCAGTGTAAACGACATGATCATCGGATGCAGGTAAATCGCTTCCATCTTCTGATAAAAGCTTCACCTTCAAGTATAAATGGATGTCACAGGGATCGATGTAAAAGTCCCCCGATCCAGTTACTATAAACTCTAAAGGAGCATCGCTATTGGTAATCGAGTGAGTGGGGTTGATAGATACGTAATTGCTATTAAGCACACTAACTTGGGTTGGCGGAACATTAAAAAGATTTAATTCTGATTTACAGCAACCATGAGACGCACTGGTTAAGAAATGCATCCTGCCAGCTCAAAAGCTTTCCTAAGAATGACTAGAATATAATATCACAGCTCTTATATACTTTCACTAGATAAGGCTATATATTCTGATGAGCCGACAGTTCCTCTGTAACCTTTAAGCAAGGAAGAAGTGTTAGCGGACCTTCGTGCAAAGAAGCTTACTATTTTCCTGTATTCATCATGCTTAGACTTAACCGTTTCATCTCTATACAGGACATTGTACAGTGGGAGGAAAATCTTCCAGACTGTGGAGTTTCAATAGCGTATAAAAGAAGTCCTAACGGTAGTGAATTTTACACATGTACTAGTCCCCATACAAACTATAGTAACCAAAGGGTATTTATGAATACAGAAGAACTACTTAATGTATGTTTACATGCCGAAACATTCATTTCGCAATGCATTAATCCATCTCCAGGTTTAAGCGGTACAAAAGTAGTTATCAGCCAGAGTGTGAAGAGGAAACCTAAACAGCTTACTATGGAGTTTTCAATGAAACATAACATAATCAGAATGGAGGTAAGAGTATGGCGAGCGTATAACGCGTGTACATTTAAACCCACCCGTTACGGGTTCTTTATTACGGGAATACAGCAGTTGAAATATATGGCCGAGATTAGCAAGAGGGTGTTATTACAGAGTGCAAGGTCTGAAATGTTGAGTAATCACGTAAATACAGCCCATTATATTCTGTATCAGGAGTATTACACATTTAAGAAAATGCTTTCGGATAACTCTGTAGATATTATTGAATACTTCTTGAGTTCACTAGACGTGCATAAATTTATTTCCATGTTTAAAGAGCAATGGTGTGGTTCTATTTACACTGATGGACCAAAAAATAAACATACTATGATCTCTGTACGTGATCTTTTCACATATATATAAGGAGATGGTATACATAAACTAAGAGAGTACCTATTGGAAAATGACCTGAACGAGTGGCATATTTGTAAAGCCATCGAAAGAGTAAGT
Organism: Trachelipus rathkii; assembly: GCA_015478945.1. Lineage (NCBI taxonomy): Eukaryota > Metazoa > Arthropoda > Malacostraca > Isopoda > Trachelipodidae > Trachelipus > Trachelipus rathkii. Next base: position 29,777 of record JABUQX010095040.1, read on the forward strand.
TTGAAATAATCGTGCCTTTAGGGAAACGTATAAATATATAATATTATAAAGGATAATCGTATTCATACTATATCCTACTGTACTAGGCAGTGTCAATCATGGATCACGTGCATAATTCATGTTCCTGTACACCTAACATGTCTTATAGCAGGTTCCAACAGATCGGTAAGACATTTCGATACTAAAATATTAAGTGATATTAGAGATATTTGAAGAACTTTCCTGTGAAAAATACATTATGGTGTTATAACGTTTTGCAAGCGAAGTTTAACGAAATATAAAAACCTTATTCAGTTTCCATGAAGGTCATCTATGACGGTAAATCATTAGAGAATTATAAAAGTACATAAGTTTATAATACTTGACGATCTCATGCATAAGTTGAATATTGAGGTAGCAGAAACATTTACTGTTTATTCGCATCATTTAAACATCTCAGTACATCTACTCGAAATACAGAGTAGTATACCAAAGTAGCATAATGCAAGTATGTCTCTGAATACCCAATATTTGATCTTTCGGTCAGAGGCGGGATATGAGTCAGATCAATGTGCTAGCCAGCCAAATGTTCCCTCATCAGCGAAAAAACTTCTTAAAAGTATATAATGAGGTGACTTCAATCCCTCACGGTTATTTACTATGTGAACTGCATCCTAAAAACACGCATAGGGTTTTACTCCGTACAAATATTCTTCCGTCCGAAATCGAAACTGTTTATATTCCTGAATAATGTTGATAAAGAAATATTTGCCGTTGATGAAAAATTATAAGAAACTAAGTAAAAAAGAAAAAGAGAAATTACTAAAAAACACTGCCTTTGTAAACTGTATCTGTGAGGTGTGTTTAAATATGATAAAAAACGTCATACCATTGAAAACTGTTCAGAAGAAGAAGTTACGTCGTCATAGCAACATCATTCGTAAACTTGTGCGTAAAGTTAAGAAGAAGAAGAATTTAAAGAATATAGAGAAACTGTTACAGCAGGGAGGAGGAGTTTTCCTTCCATTACTCTTTTCAATAGCTGGTCCTTTGCTGTCTAATCTGTTAACAGGGAATCAAACGTAAGAATGAAGAAGGCTGTAGTAATTCCATTTGACCAATATACAAAGTTACAGGATAATTCTCTGACTATTCCCCAGTCTCTCCCCGAAACACTTCTTGATCCCCGAATTGAGCAAATACGTAATATTGAAAAAGAGTTATCAGCTATATTAACGTCCAAAGTTAATATAGAGGAAAAAAGGGTGAAATACCAGGAAATATTACAAAAATTATTAGAGGTCAAAGAAAAGTACACAGGAATGCATCCCATTTCAAATGAAGTTTCACAACGCGACTATGAAGGAAAGGATTTTAAAAAGGTTTTAGAAAACAGCTTGCCTCCTACATTAAAAAATAAAGGAGTTGCATTATATGATACTTTAAAAGATCAGTTAATTTGGAACGATCTAGGACAGATTGTAGTTAATGATCAACCCCTTCAAGGATCAAATATAGTAGACTTGGTCTCAGACTTAGCTCGAGACTGGAAAAAGAGGCCTATACCAGGATGGGATGTCATTAAACGCGAATTACAGGGCATTAATTTTCCACGTAGTTTAATTCATAATAAGCAGCGTCTACTGGATTTGGATAATCATTATCAACCATCGGTTTCCACCCCTGTAGTTCCTAATGAACGCCCTTACAAGGGAATATTACAGCGCAAGAGTCGTGTAATAAGGACTCCTCAAACAATAAGAAAAAAGCGAAATGAATTATCGCGAAACTGGTTACGAATGTAATATACATTACTTCATTTGAATACAAAGATACAGCTGAATCACTCTCATCATAAAATATTCAGAAACCGATTCATACAGGAATATACAAGACCAGAAACCGAATCTTACAAGAATACACAGGATCATTCTTGTATATACAAGAACGACGTTATCTCAAATAGGCCTAAAAGTGTAACTCCCCCACTTATGTTTCACCATCATAACTCTTAAGCCTAATCAACTGATTGGTTGAGGGAATGTAAGACAGTAAACGGGGCGGAGCTAGATAAGCTCCGCCCACCTCTTCTTCGTGTATATAAGACGCAGCGTGCTCTAACGAACCATATATTTGTATTCCCATCCTCCCAGTGGTTAGTAGATGTGTTACGGGCGAAATGGCGTGCTTAGTTAGAAATATTACGATTAGTGAAATAATATCATGGTCTGTGATGCACCAGCATTGTGCAGTTATCCTTCGATTTAGAAGAAGGCTATCCGGAGAAAGATATATTACATGTATATCCCCTCGTACAACTTACAATAAACCATTATTCATCTCTGTAGAAAGTCTCGGTACCATCATGGAAGCTGTTTCCGATTGGATATCCAAAGACTACATGAACTTCAGCGTAACAAATGAATGGGGGATATCTGTATCACAAGGTAGCCATGAAGATAACAAGCGGTTAACCCTGATTTTTTCCTTACACGATAACATACCACGCATACACATCGGATGCTGGATGCGTCGTAATGCTTCATCTGTTTTCTCTCCAAGCAGTCATACATTTACAATAAACGGCAAAGAAGATATCGAACTCTTCGTTAAGATGAATGCAGAATTCCTACATAGAATAGACGATGTGAATACACTGGAGGACCTCATAAACACTGCTCATCGATTGGTTTATAAGATTTTTTCCGAGATTATTTATTTTACTCTAAACAACAACGTTCGCATATGATAGATGCCATCAACATCTGATCCGTTTTACTTCCTGTATGAATAGGAAATTGAGCGGTAAAGATGTAAAAAATCATACTCTGAAGTTCAGCTGACGAATGTACACGTTCAATTACAGGAGAGAAGGGTAGGCTTAGAATCCTACGTTGAAGCGACGCAAGCAATTCTCGACGCATTAAAGTAATAGTATAATATAATAGATATAATAATATTATAATATATATATATATTATATATATATATATATAATATTAATATATATATATATATATATATAGATATATTATATCTACGAATTTTTAATAGCGTTGAAATCAATATATAAATTTAAAGAAATCAATATATAAAATGAAATAAGTCTATTTGATTTATTACTGTAAAGTTATTATTCTTCAGTGTAACTATATTAGACAATGAGAAATAAAATTTTTATATTTTTTTTACATTTCCTTACCCTTTTTATTTTGATATGCACATAATATTTTAGTGATTTTTATTTTTATTTATTATTTTATTATGTTATTTTTTTTTATATTATTTATTAATATTTTATTATTTATTTTATTTTATTTTATTTTTATTTTATTTAATTTTATTTTTATTTTATTTAATTTTTATTTTTATTTTATTATTTATTTTATTTTTTTTTTATTTTATTTATTTATTTTTTATTTTATTTTTATTTTATTATTTTTTATTTTATTTATTTATTATTTTTTTATTTTATTTTTATTTTTTTTTATTTTATTTTATTTTTTATTTTTATTTATTTATTATTATATTTAATATATATTATATATATATATATATATATATATATATATATAAGATATATATATATAATATATATTATATATAATTATATTTATAATATTTATATATATATATATATATATATATATATATATATATATATACACGTAGGAGTTGTAAAGAAGGGACCATATTCGTTAAAGTTTTATTATTTACAATAGTTAAAGTGAAAAAATATCCCGTTGAATTTTACGTTTCTGAGTCTTTGTTCTCCTTTTACGTTTTTTACGTATCTTGCTCTTCTTACTCGTCAGCCTTTTCGTCCCATGGGCAGAAGAGTTCTTCCGCTTCCGCTTCTTCTTCTTCTTTTTCTTTGTTATTGCTCGTGACTGCTTTTTAGCTTTTTTTCTTATAGGCGTAGCAGCTCTTTTTCTTCTCTTCAAACCTTGACCCGTCATCCTTTTCCTAATTTTTCGCTTGACGTCATTTAACATGTCATCGGAAACATCGGCTAATCTACGTTTTAAGGATAATTTTGCATCTTCGCCATTTGCTATATCGTGTATAGTTTCTAAGCCCGCCTTTACCGCTTTTTTACCTATATAGGCACTTCCTCGTTTCAAGAGAGGCAGGGCTCGTCTTAAGAGACGTGCAAAGAAGCCGCCAACGCCATGGCCCCTTTGCATTCTAGACCCAACAAAGTACTTGTCAACTCGCATTTTCAACTAGAGGTTTTCTTTTAACTAACCTTATCGGTATAGGAGTTAGTCATTGAATGAGCGGATATCGAGTAAGGGATGTTTTAAATAGGTGTACCCCCTTTCAAGGTTGATCAGTGGTCATTCAGTATAAAATCTAGTATTCCCTTTTCCTTCTTACATGCATTTTACAAATTAGACTTCCAGGCGTAAAAGGGAAGGCCTTCCTTTCTACGTCTTTAATGTATATTCTTATAGAACCAATTTGTGATTTACTTAGAGGTAGATAATGAACATTCGGAAAGGTGATTACCTTATCAGTAAGGTGTACAACACGTATCAGAGGCGCTGTAATGTTTCCTACATATTGATGTGAAACAATATCAGTATAAACGTAAGCCAAGCCTGGGTGGCTGAGCATCTCGGACGGGGTGCATGTATAATGCAGTACTCGATCTCCTTCATCTTTTTGTTCATGTGGAGTCATGGGGTTATTCTCCACAGATAGTATAACCCTCTTCAACATAGTAGGGATATCATGAAGTATATCCAGCTCACCATACCGTTTACGAATATGTTTTCGTTGCCATGGTGATCGTTCGAGAAAAAACATGTCACGGTCTTGCAGGTTTACACTTACTTTTGATCTTAAAGATATTATTACTTTATCTTCATAGGTCCGCATATCAGTTTTGTATACCAAATCCTTACACATAATACTCATACCAAAGAGATCGTTTAAATGACTGAAAATAGCAGGCACCGATTTAAAATAAGCTCGCCGCAGAAGCAAAGCTTCAAAAAGTATTTCTTGTAGCAATTGTAGTCGTATTCCAGCTTTGCAATTGTAGTCCTTTTCTGATAACGAGTATCTTCCACTTGTAATATAGTTTCAACACATTCTACACTTCTGTACACCACCATCCAGAATAGATTGTGAGGTAAATTTTCTATGTCTGTATTTAATATCATCTCACATAATCCCACCTCAAACTCTGTTCGTTCAAGGTAAACATGATTAACTAACTCAGTTGTAAAATCCGCGA
>JABUQX010095041.1:0-12500 GCA_015478945.1 Trachelipus rathkii
AGCATGCTGCTACTATGATGCTACAGCATATACTACTGAAGCAGTGAGTTGTTACAGTTACAGCTGGCAGACAGCGTACAGTTGTTGGCTACTGGTTGTTGGCTGGCAGCGAGCGGCTGCATACTGGCTGGCTGGCTGGTTGCTGGCTGGCTGGCTGCATATTGTACTACTGGCTGGTTATTGCTGGCTGGCATGTGGCTGACAGCGTTGCTGGCGCTGGCTGCTACATGGCTGCTGGCTGCTGACAGCTGAAGGCTACTCATACAGCTACATGGAAGAAGGCTAGCAAGAAGAAGGTATATTATATGATACATACTACATATATGTATATGCTGGTTAGTTGTAGCTATAGTTATTACTGGTTATGTTGGCTGTATACATACTGTTGGTTATACGGTACATATTATTATTGCTGGTTAGCAGAGTTGGCTGGCTATATTACTAAAGAGCTGTTGCTGGTGCTATATACATATTATTACATACATACTGGTTAAGGGGCTGGTTGCAGCATACAGCAGCGAGCGCTGCTGCTGGCTATTGTTAGTTGGAGCAGCGATGGTATACATATATACAAATATATACATATATATGTTGTTGTTATTACATATATACAGTGTTAAGGCTGGTGCTGTAGCATATGCTGCTATGCTGGTTGCTGGCATAGCATATGCTACATATACTATGGCTATTATTATGGCTAAGGCATGGCAAAATTGCCTTTGTCCCATTGCACCGCCTTGTACTTCCTTGCAATAAACAAATGCCATATATATTAGTTGCTATGGCTGTTGGCTGGCGGTTGGCGAAGAGCGCAGCTGGCGGGCAAGGTTGGCTGCTGTATTGCTGCTACGGGTTATTGCTGGCATGCGCTGGCGCTGCTGGCAAGGTTGCTGCTACGTTAAGAATATATATATTGGCTGGCTGGCGGTTACATATTGTGCCGCAATATGAGAGCAAGATATATATATACATAAGGCAGCACATAAGGGTTGAGCAGTATATATATATATATATATATATATATATATATATATATATATATATGTTGGAGTTATATATATATATATATAAGTATATATATATATATATATATATAACAAAAAGATGAAGATAAAACCATAAAATCAGTTGGTAAGGATGGTATTACAGAAAATACTGCAAATGTCGAAGCAGAAGGGCATGCTGGAACTTCACATGCTGAATTATTAGCTGGTAGGATCACACGAAGGCAGGATTCATCACCCTGGCGTATTATCTTAGAAGAGAGTTCCTCTCGAGATATTCCAGAGTGGGCAATTAGTATTCCTCATGGTAATTCCCTTCCTCAACCTATTTGGTATTTTAGAGAGTTTTTTGGCAATAATATTCTTGATTTTATAGTAAGGGAGAGCAATTTATATTCAACTCAGCGAAATGTAAATAAACCACTTAGTCTGGATAAAAATGAACTAGAACAATTTTTTGGAACAATTTTACTTATGTCATTCGTAAAAATAACAAATACAAGACTTTGCTGGAGTGGACAATTTGAATTCAACTCACTTTCCAAGTTTTTACTAGAAAGCGATGAGAAGAAATAAAATGTTCCCTCCATCTCAATAACAATTTCCATGTACCTGATAGGAATGATCCGAATATAGATAAGCTATTCAAAGTTCGTCCTCTCATTGAACATTTACCGTCAAAATTTCGCAATATCCCAATGTCTCAAATGTGTTGTTGACGAGATGATCGTGCCTTTCAAAGGGACATCTAGTATAAAGCAATATAATCCTAACAAACCCCACAAATGGGGTTACAAAATATTTGCCTTGTGCGATAAGTCTGGTATATTGTATGATTTCTATGTTTATGATGGAAAACTAAAGCCAGTTGAAGGAGAACCAGACCTGGGAGCATCATCCAATATAGTTTTGAAGCTGGGAAAAACTATTCCTGTAAATGCAAACCATATATATATATATATATATATATATATATATATATATATATATATATATATATATATATATATATATATATATATATATATATATATATCATGACAATTGGTTTACGTCACCAAGACTAATGGCTCACTTAGCAAAAAAACAAATCCATTCTATTGGTACAGCTAGGCAAAACAGATTGAAAGGAACATCATGTTCATTTGACAAAGAAAAGCTGAAAGAGCAAAAGGGATCTCATGTAGAACTGAGTACAGTATATGATGGCGTAGAACTACGTGCTTTGAAATGGGTTGGCAACAGAAATTGCTTATCAATTTTATAATACACAAATATTCCATGTAATTGAGTTTGAATTTTTTGATTATATAGTAAAGAAGGTGAGAAAGGTTATTGCTGGCGCATATTATAGCGAAGAAGGAGCATAGCAGCAGCATACTGCTGCTGCTGGCTAGCATAGCTATATTGAGCTACATATACATACATATTATGTTACTGAGCATACATATAAACATATATATGCTATTATTGGCTACTACGCTGGCTATTGCTATTGGAGCATACTGGTATTGAAGTTATATTATTGGTTATTGGCTACATATATGATATAAAGAATATGATATATTACATATATTGTTGCAAGATATATTATTTCATAAGGCTGCTATGGCATACAAGGATATATATATATATATATATTGTTATTAAGGTGCTATATATGGTTATAGCTGTGGTTGCTGGCTGGCATATGGCTATTGTTGGCTGGCTGGCTAAGGGTTGCTGTATATATTATCTATATATACTATCAATATATATTATTGCTATATATATATATATATATGAAGAAGGGTATATAATAATACTATATATGATATATATATATATTGGTTATTACATAAGGTTATATATATATATAGAAGTGATGCAAGGTAAATGCCCGGGCACTTAAGAATTGGGCAAATGCCCTGGGCATTTTATCTGGGCATTTGTCCAATTTGGGCATTTTAGAGGGCATTTTATACTTTGTTTTATATATATATATATATATATATAGTTATATATAAGTATATATATATATTGGTTATATAGTATGGTTGCTGTATATTGTTGCTAAGTTAGCAGAGCAGAAGGGGCAGTAGTTAGTATATATATATAGTTATGCTATGCTATATATATATATATATATGTTATGAAAAATCTGATGATATATATATATATACATATATGTTGGTTAGTTATGATATGTTATTGGCGCAGCAGCAAGCAGCAAAGTAGCGCAGCAGCAGTATAGCAGCAAGAGTATATATATATGTTGCTGCTATATATATGTTATATATATATATAGTATGAGGTATATATATATATATATATATATATATATATCAATTATCATCAAATATCAATCAACAACCACCTTCTTTTCTCAAGACTGGTGGTATCTGGGATACGCACCACCAGAAACAGAAAAGTAGCAGTAGAATATGACCAGTCAAAAAGAAAGTCCAGCCTCACCGCTCCCTTTATAGCTTTTAGCGAGACCTGGGGACTGCGATGGAACCTCACTACGGCATCTTGTCAATGTGGGGTTCATCCCCTGGCCCCAGGTCAATGATCTCACAAAATTGTCACTTTTCAGCACAACTACTCAGGTGCTTTGGCCGATTAACTTTTTTCAGTCTCCCAATGGCCTCAGCAACACTCACCTCCTCACTATACATCCGCTTAACCAACCGAAATCATTCAAAATTTCTACGTGATGAACCCTGTACTTTCATTTATTCTCTCATTTACCCTTTTCTTCACACTACACAACTCTCTAATACGTTTATTCCTCATTTTATCAATTCTTCTCACACCTAACAAGCCCCTAAGATTATCCATCTGAATATATTGTATATTAGATCTATATCTCTGATTCCAGACTATAGTCTCACTACTATACATTAACATAGGTAACAACATACCCTCATGTAAAACCCTAGCGCACTCCAAGACTTAGTAGTCCCTTTACATCCACCAACGATTTAATTGCACCATCCACCTTCCTGACATTCACAACTTTCCTACCACACTCTGCATCATCCGTTCCCTTTTCATCCAACATATGTCCTAAATATTTAAACTCAGACATTTGTTCCAGCTGCTCACTATCTAGCATAACTTCACATCGAGGACTATCCTCACTCACAACCATAACCTTACCTTACTCTTACCTACATTTACTTTCAAACCCCTCCTTTTACACACCCTGCCAAATCTCTCTACCAATCCTCTCAAACTCTTCAGATTCGCCACACAAAACCAAATCATCCGCATATAATAGGTAGGGCACCCTCCACTCTCTTCCATTCTCCATCATTCTAACACTATCCCCTGCCACTCCCACCTCTTTATTCTTCTCTTTCTCCTTCATAACTCATCCATATACAAATTGGACAACCAAGGAGACATAAACATAACACATCCCCTGCCTCACTTAACAATTATTAATAATATTAAAACAACCCTTTCAACTCCATTTATTCTACACACGCTTCACTATTGTCATGCATATATATATATATATATATATAGTGTTAATTATATATATATATATAGATATTGTTGTTGAAGGTTTATATATATATATATATATATATATATATATATATATATATATATATATATATATATATATATATATATATATATATATATATATATATATATATACAGCGGAGAAATATAGATAGCAGTATATATAATATATATATATATATATATATATATATATATATATATATATATATATATATATATATATATATAAGGTTAAGAATGAGAATTAGGGGAATCTGCTTAGAATAATGAAATAAGGGGGTGCTTGAGTATATGATGAAATGGATATCAGGGGAGTGTGGAGGGAACACTTCGAAAATCTGCATAACATTGGCAGTAATGAAGATGTGATGGTGAATGTGTGTGGGTTTGATGGTGCAAGAAGGAATAGGTATTTTGGGGATGAGGTCACTAGTAAGGAGAATGTAATGGACAGAGTGAGAAAGTTAAAGAATGGTAAATCTGCAGGTATAGATGAAATTACTGGTGAAATGATCAAGAACGGAGGCGAGATGGTGATTGATTGGATTTGGAAGTTGTGCAACAAAGTGTTTATGGAGGGTATAGTTCTGAGGAATTGGAGGAGAGCAGTAATAGTACCCTTATATAAGGGTAAGGGGGATAAGGGTGCCTGTAGGAATTATAAGGGAATTACTTTATTGAGTGTTGTAGGAAAGATATATGCTGGTATTTTAGTCGAATGAGTGCGTTGAGTGACTGAAGGATTGATTGGTGTAGAACAAGGTGCGTTTAGAAGTGATAGAGGATGTGTGGATCAAATCTTTGCAATGAAATAATAAGTTGAACTTCAGATGGACAGTCTTAGAGGAGTGTTAGGTGTGAGAAGAATTGATAAAATGTGGAATGAACGTATTTGAGGGTTGTGGGTGTGAAGAAAGAGGTAAATGAGAGAAAAAATAAAAGTACATTGAGATGGTTTGGTCATGTGGAAAGGATGGATGATAGTCGGTTGGTTAAGCAGATGTATAGTGGTGAGTGTGCTGGGAATCGACCGGCTGGGAGACCGAAGAAAAGTAGATTGAGTCAGTAAAGGAATGCCTGGAGGAGATAAATGTGAGTTTGGCAGAGGCGAGAAGAAAGGTGCATAATAGGAGTGAATGGCAGGGTTTTGTGAGGGGGTATTACTGTGGCCCACCTGAGCCAAGGGATGAACCCTATATTGATGAGATGTCATAGTGAGGGTCCGTCGTGGTCCTGTGAAGCTCTAGGGTGGATTTTCTGACTGGGAAGAGTTCTCATTGAAAAGTATAAAGGGTTCTTTCTTTTCGACTTGCGTTAAATTCTTCTATTAGTTTTCTGTTTCCGGTGCATGTTGCGGACCTTACCCCCAGTCTTGGGGAGAGAAGGTAAGTGATGATGATGATGATATATAAATACAAATACAATACATAAATACAAATGCTTAAAATGAAATAACTATTCGTTGAATGTTTTTATTTATAAATGCAGTCAATAATCCATCCTTTACTGATAATTTTATAGAATGTACCTAAAGTAAGGCTACATCATGAAACGGACAAAACGCCCGATCAAACGTCCGCCTGATAATTGCCCGCCACTGGTATCTGGTTCAGCGCGTTAACACCATATGCCATGGTTATTATACAAAGGTTATATTGGTTAAGGGTTATTATATATATTTTGCATATACATACATATATACATATATATATATAGTTATATATTATTATATATACATGAGTATATATATATATAGCTATTGTTACTATTATATTATATACATATTATTATACGTTTGACAATCAAATATGTTATATATTATTAAGCATATTATATATAAGTTAGCATATATATATTAGTTAAGGCAGGTAAGGGAGAGAGATATATATAGCACATATAAGAGTTGTTGGCGAATATATATATGTTATATATATATTTTATATCAAAGTATAAAGATTATTACTAAAACACTTTCTCCTAAATTTTTGAAACTATATAAAAAGATTTATAGAGCTCATTTTTATTTATTTTTTATGGAAAATGATATAAAGTAGGATTATTTTTTTGTAAAATGAAATAAATAAGCAAAACTTTTCAATTGTTATGTATATATATATATATATTATATATAGAATATATGTAGAGTAAAGAGCAGAGTAAATATAAAGAGAGAAGGATAGCGCGGTGGTTATGTTACATAGTTGTTGCTGGCTATTGCGCTGGCTGTTATTGGCATATATTGCTGCTATTATTACATATGTTAGCAGCTATTACAGCATACAGTTACTGGCTATTACGTTGGCTGGTTAAGCTGCTGGTTATTGTTATGCAAACATAAAGATACTAAGGTTATTATATATATTATGCATATTATTACTATATATACAGTATATATATATATTATATTATTGTTACTGGCTATATATGTTATATTATTGCTGGCTGTATGAGCTATTACTACAAGCTGTCTGGCTCCTAGCTATGAATATAAATATTAGTTATATTGTTGTTACAGCTGGCTGGTTACTGGCTACTGGCTGGCTATATATATATTATTCGTATTCTCTCTTTACTTTTCTAAACTGCATATTTTACGTTTCAGTTTCTTCCATAAAAAATGTACAACCTCCTCCAATTAAATCAGTGTTAAAAAATTCGTATTGATCAAATAAATATGAAAAAATTATCGATTTTTTTTTTTTTTTTTTTTTTTTTTTTTTTTTTTTTTTTTGTAAAGGGAAAAACTGCAACAACATGTATTTTTTTTTTTTCAATTCATCGGATTAGTAGGAAAATTTCAGTGCATGTTTAATTGGAGAAGTTTCAGCTTTTTTTTATTTATATCATTTTTCTGTATTTTAAATGAAAATGAAAAAATTTCCCTTGACTAGAGTAAAAAGTTCAGGGCTGCGGAGTCGGAGTTGGAGTCATGGAGTCGTAGTCATGGAGTCGTAGTCGTGGAGTCGTAGTCGTGCAATTTTTCATGAGTTGGAATCGGAGTCGGAGTCGGAGTCGAAAATTCCTGTGTAAGTGGAGTCGGAGTCGTGGAGTCGTGCAATTTTCCAGGAGTCAGAGTCGGAGTCAGAGTCGAAAATACTGTGCAAGTGGAGTCAGAGTCGGAGTCGGAGTCGAAATTTCCTGTGTAAGTGAAATCGGAGTCGGAGTTGAAAATTTATAGAACTATTATTATTATTATTATTATTATTATTATTATTATTATTATTATTATTATTATTATTATTATTATTATTATTATTATTATTATTATTATTATTATTATTATTATTATTATTATTATTATTATTACATATTATTATTATTATTATTATTATTATTATTATTATTATTATTATTATTATTAATTAATTAATTAAAAATGTCGTTATAATTTTAGGAAAGGGAAGTTTCATTTTGTTTCTTGCAAATTTTGTAATATATATATATATATATATATAATATATATATATATATAGCATATATATATAGCATAGTATATATATATATATATATATATATATATATATATATATAGAAAAAATATATATATATATATATATATATATATATATATATCGACAGAGTAATTAAATATATGATTTTAACTTTTTAAGTACACATGAAACTGAAAGTATTAAACCGTTAATTTTATAATGACTGTTTTATAATAAAAATAAAAATAATTTGCACTATAATTACGTTATATATTTGTTTCCGAAACTGAAATATATTTGTTTGTCATGTGTTGCGCCTGCATTTTTATGTCTTTACGGTACTTTACCGTATAGCATTTGGAGATTAGATTCATTGGAAAAGTGGTATATTTTTTTATTCCCAAAGACAAGAGGAAAAAAAATAGTCGAAATAAAAAAATGTTTTACTGTAACTCTGTAAGCACTAAGCTGAGTCAAAGTCGAAATTTTGAATTTGACTGCTGGAGTCGGAGTCGAAAATTTTTGTTTGAGTGAAGTCGGAGTCGCAGTAGAAAATTTTTGTTTAAGTGGAGTCGGAGTCGAAAATCCTAATTCTAATTTAAGGAGGCGGAGTCGGAGTTGGAGTCGGAGTCGAAAAAATTATTTTACGATTCCGCAGCCCTGGTAAAAACGGATGTGTATGCAAAAATTATCTCAATAAAGAGGTGTAACTTCCCAAATAAAAAAAATACACTGAAAATTTTATATTAGTCGGGCAAACAGAAAAATATTAAAGAAAATATGTATGAAAATCATTTACGGGAATTGGTAGTCATTTTGTTTTGGTTGTAGATAGCAAAAATCTTTACTACGGTTTTTAGACAAGAGACCCATCTTTGTATTGTCCAAGTTTCAGTCCACTTGAACAAATAATGTATTGCCAGATTTCAAATACAAAACAAATCTTTGGAATCACAGGAAAATCACTTGACGTTGATGTTTTAGAGTTTGCTTTTTATTTGATGCAAATCAGATGAAAAATGTAAAATTTATTGCAAATTGCAAAGAGCAATTTGCATTAATTTGCCTTTCAAAAGTAAAGAAACAAAATGGTTTTGGTTCAATATTTTAAATTCATCGACATCAGTCCCTTCTTTTGGGCGAAGTGAAAAAAAACAAGTTCCTTTAAAATGTTCCAATATTGTTTTCATTAATATTTTTGAATAAAAATTTGAATAGTTGTTATAGTTGTTAAGTCTCATGAAATAAATTCTCATTTGAAAGGGGGCACGCAGGCACGCACAAACATATACTTAATGAGCGCGCAACACCGACACTGGCAACAATATATATTCGACAGCATGGCTGGTTATTGCTGGCTGGTTATTATTATTATTGTTAGCAGTATTGTTGTTGTTGCCATATTATTGGCTACATATTATTGTTATTATATTGGTTATTATATAATTGAGTATATATACATATTATTATTGTTATATATTATATAAGATATATATATATATATTATTGTTGTTGTTGTTGCTGGTATATATATATATATATATATATATGCTAATATATATATATATATTGATTATTATTATTATTACATATATATATGTTAATCATATTATACATAATCATATTATTGTTGAAGAATAGCTATATATATATATATAAATATTGTTATTATTATTATATATATATTATATTATTATTATGCATATTATTATTATTATTATCATATAAAGTATGATAAAGAGTAATATATATATATATATATAGCAGCAGTATATATATTAAAAATTAATTTATTATCAATACTTATTAATCGTACATGATTATATTTTAAAATGTTTATCTGTGAGTTTATTTTAATAAAATAATTAAAATTATTAAAAATTTTAAAAAGAACTTAATAGAAATTTGAATCATTAATTTTAGTATGAAAGTGTTACGGTTTTGAGGTTTTTATTAAATTTCAGCATTTATTATTTATATTAAAATTTAATATTTTATTCTTTTAAAATATTTAATACCTAAATGATATTCCAGGTAAATTTAAATATTTTTCTAACTACTTAACAAATTTTAACAAATTAGATTGTGTGGAATATTCCCGATCTAATTCTTATACAATATCTGTTTTTCATACGACTCCCTAGATATCTAAAAATAAAACCTCGTCCTTTTTAGAAACGAGAGAAAACAGAGAACAGTGAGAGAGAGGGAGAGAGAGAGAGAGAGAGAGAGAGAGAGAGAGAGAGAGAGAGAGAGAGAGAGAGAGAGAGAGAGAGAGAGAGAGAGAGATGATCGACTTTTCCTGAACTTCTGTTATTGAGTTAAAGGTTACAAATGTACAAATTTTGCTTCAGCTGTTACAGGAAAGAGTTAGGACGTAACCAATGCTAAAGTATCTGCGTCTGTCGAATATATAATGGTTGTACTCGCTGGCAGGAGAAACTATGGCAGGTTCATCTCTTCTTAATTTTTCTTTCAATACAATCCTTGATTTGATGGCATAGGTTCTCCATATATTTAGGCAAGACACAAAGTAGATATTGAAAGGAAAATTATTTTCTTCTTCTTCTTGCTTTTCACTCGACTTGAAAATATGCTTAAATACATTTTCATATAGCGAAGATGTGCAAGCATTACTAATAAAACTTTTTGGTTTTGAAGTTAAAAGAGCTTCAATAACTTATGTAAATCTTGCTTACCACCTAATGGTTGTGCAGTATACAGCTTCTCCAACTTAAAAGATCATTCCCTTTGAAATCCTTTGAATTTATTTAATTCAAGTATGGACGATTCCCACAACCTACCAGTCTTCCTTCTTCCCACACCCACTAGTGACCAGTTTCTTTAACTGAGGTTGGGTTTACGGTATTCTGTCTAATAAGCGATAAAGCAAGAAGACCCGATGACATTCATCTCTATTTCTTAAGGATACTCTTCTTAGTTCTATTCTTGCTTAATTCTTTTTCTCTATTCTTATATACTAAATTCTTAAACTTTACTTCAGTATACATGTAGAATTGCCAGTCTTAAAAAATGAATCTGTTTTTATTTTTTCAATTATTATCGTATATTTCTAATTTATATTCTATGATATTTTTACTCTATCCTTAATTAATACACATATCCTTGATTAGAGATAACCGGCTTTTTAATGTTTAATTTAAAAAAAAAAGTGCAAAATAAGAACTAAAAAAAAACTATATTTGATAGCTTTTTTTTTTTTTTAAATATTCTGGTTGGAATTTGATGGAAGAAGCACCAAAATAAAAAATTCGCTCATGTATTTCTAAATCTGTAATTGAATTTTAACTCAGATCAGTAAAAAATAATGTTATCCTCATTACCGAATTTTATAAAAGATTCATTTAGGACTAAACATAAAAGAAAGATCTGGATCCACCGTTCTAAATCTACCATAAAAATGACAATAAATTGAATAGAA
This sequence comes from Trachelipus rathkii, assembly GCA_015478945.1. Classification (NCBI taxonomy): domain Eukaryota; kingdom Metazoa; phylum Arthropoda; class Malacostraca; order Isopoda; family Trachelipodidae; genus Trachelipus; species Trachelipus rathkii. The sequence continues at coordinate 11,400 of JABUQX010095041.1, forward strand.
AACAAAGAAAATATTGAAAAAATTGCAAACCAAACCAACGTAAAAAGAATTAAAACAAAAACAAAAAAATAACAGGTTTATTTTATGTAACTTTATCTTTCATCTTATGAAATCTTATTTATCTCTTTCTTTCTGATCATCAACATGACTTTTGCCTTTCGAGATCATATTCTTCCTTAAGAAGCTGACAAATACCCATCCTTAGGATTATTAAGACCAACGCCCAAATAAGGGTATCCTCGACTTGCCAGCTACGGAGGCGTAATTGCCCTCTAATACCTTTTTTTGGGGTGTCTGATCCCAATATGGGGTTTCTCGTAGGTAAAAAGAGAATTCTAAAAGGAAATTTATTAAATAAATAATGTAATATCAAAATCTAATATTAGTATCTATAGTTTGATAATTGAAAGAGAAGACGTTAGGTTAGCTTGCATGGGATATGTTAAAGTCCGGATAGATGATGTTAGATTAACAACTATTCATATTTTAACATTGGTGGTTTAGAGAATAAGTTAGGTTAGGTATTGTTATGTTAACGACAATTGATAGATTAAAATTTTGTTCAATAAGCTAATCAGACAGATATTGAGAGTTAGGTTAAGTCTGAATAGATCAAGTTTTGTTAGGTAAGATAGTTTGTTAGGGTATACAAGAAATCTTTGAAGGGATATACTTAAGCTAGGTTAAATTATGATAGTATGTTAGATTATGTAATGTTATATTAACAGTAGTTGATAGGTTAAATATTTTGCAAGTGATAATAGCTTGACAGACATTGTTAGGTAAGGGAGTGTTAAGTTATGCTTTGGCTTAGGTTAGCTACCTTTGATATTTAGGGTACTTTGTTAATGTTAGTATTTAATCGTAGTTCAATAGGTTAGATATGCTTGGTTATGTTAAGTTTTGCTCGATATTTTTATGTTAGCAGCTATTGATAAGATAAAAAAGTTTTGTAATTTTAAGTTTTGTTTTGTAATGTTAGGTTAGTTACCATTGATAAGCGGGAAACTTTTTAATGTTAGTATTTATTTATAGTTCAATAGGTTAGGTTAGGTTATTTTTTGTTAACTTATATTAATCTTTGTTAGATATTGCTATGTT
>JABUQX010095041.1:22500-25000 GCA_015478945.1 Trachelipus rathkii
TATATATATATATGGTTGTTATATATGTATATATATATATATATATATATATATGCTGGTTATATATATGCTCTCGAGTGTTGTTAAAATATATATATATATATATATATTATATATAAATATATATACATATATATACATTCATATATTTCCATATATAAAGGATATAAGAAGATATATATATATTGGTTATATATATATATATATATAGTGATACATATATATAGAGTATATAGTATTAAGGTTGTTGTTGTTATTGGTTATACATATGTTATTATTATATATATATATATAGAAGGAATATAAATATATATATGTTATATAATATATGTTATATATATATATATATATGGTTATATATATATATAATATATATATTAGCAAATATATATATATATATATATATATATATATATATGGATTATTTATAAGAGATGTGTTGACTCCGTTTATACGGGGAAATTTTCGATAAGAAAACAACGAATTTCGGGCCTTTCCGTTATTGCGCTGCAATTTTTATTATTTATTAGCGTTATTTGCATTTTTAATTTTAAGAAATTAACAAAGATTTTTATTTTTATTAAAATTCTTATTATTTCTACCATTAAATTTGGGTTATTATTATTATTATTATTATTATTATTATTATTATTATTATTATTATTATTATTATTATTATTATTATTATTATTATTATTATTTAATAGGAATTTAATTTTTTTCTAAGTTCTTTCATTTTTATTATTTGATTTTCGATTAGTATTATAATTTATGAGTATTTTTATTTAAAAAAAACTCCCCCCCGGACCTGCGAGGGGTACTTCGCTCTGCGGGGACGGGGATGATAGTAGCGCAAAGTCGGTGGCCCATCTGATCAAACGATAAAGAAGTATAAAAATATCAAATATCAATTTATTACTGTCAAGGTGTTTCTACAAACTTTACGTATACATATTCATCAAATTTAAACTGAAATAAATAGCCTAAGCACGGCCAAAGCTACTCATTTTTATAAGACTATAGGTGTGAAGCACAAAAAAATATATGTCAATTTCTTTTTAATTTTTGTTAATATTAATTAAATTACATTTGAAAATCCAGTATTTACTAATGTATTTAACCTCAAATCATTGAAATTACGTTACATTTTTATTGATTTTCGTTCCTGGAGTCAACATCTTATAAATAAACCCATATATCTGAAAGCAGCAGCAGTAGCAGCAGCAGCAGTTGAAGAAGGACTCCCGGCGCGATCCGATGCGTTCCGACTTTGTGCGGGCTGGCTGGCTGGCTGGCTGCGGACTTGCGGTCCTGTCCCTGCGGTTGCGAAAAACGCGTCGTCGGAGACGATTGAGTGCGGTGCGGTGCGGTACCACTCCCGGCGCGATCCGATGCGTTCCGACTTTGTGCGGGTTGGCTGGCTGGCTGGCTGGCTGGCTGTTGCCATATTGCTAAGCTGTGTCAACAAATGTAAACACATATATGGCAGCAGCTGTATGCTGAGTTGGTTGCTGGTTATACTACATGGCATATGGCTGCTGTTAGCTGTGGCATATATAGCTAGCTGGATATATTATGCTGGTGGCTGCCAGTGCATACATATATTGTTGTTGAAGGAATAACATATATATATTACTATTACATATTACTGCTGGTACATATACATATTGTAATGATACATATATATATGGTTATATATATACTAGTTATTACATACTAAGGTTACTGCAGCAGCTAGAATGTTGAGCTACATATTATTATTACTACATATACAAACACACATAGCTGAAGATATGGGGCTCGATGATGGCGCTGCTGAGCTGCTGGCTGCTGCTGGCATATTAAGGCTGGCTGGCTGAGCTGAGTTGTTGCTGGCTGGCTGGCTGCTGCTGGCTACATGATATTGGATACAGCATATAGTTGAATAGCTGGCATATGGCTGGCTGCTGCTGAAGAAGAGCTACATATGGCTGGCTGGCTGGCTGGCTGGGCTACTGTTGCTACAAGCATACACAAAGTATGCATCCAGGATTCTTTCAAAATTGCGACAAAGTAACCTGTTTCCCCATATATTACTATATATGTTACATACACATATATATTGCTATTGTTATATTATTATTATTATATATATATATAGCATAGATATTATTATATTATTATATGATATATATGATATTATGCTATGTTATGATATACTATTATTACTGGTTGCTACAGCGCATAGATAGAAGACAGAAGAATGCTAGGTATGCTGCTACATGACAGCAGCATACATACATACTGGGAGCATGGCTGGTTGGTTGCTGCTGCCAAGGCTACAGAGATAGACAGTGTATATAGCATAGCTATTACTGGGCTGGTTGCTGCTGGCTGCTACAGCTGGGCTGGGTTAGTGCATGTGCTGCTGGCTGCTGCTGGTTGCTGCTGCTGCTGCTAGCTGGCTGTTGCAGCATATTGGTTATTGTACATTAGCTGGCTGGAAGGCTGGCTGATACAC
>JABUQX010095041.1:40000-56897 GCA_015478945.1 Trachelipus rathkii
TTTCCATGGAATCTTTATAAAGCAAAATCAATATGATTCTTTCAAATATTTTAAAGGTATTTTATGATCCAGAAAAAAAAAGAGTTAATAATCATCGGCCATTAAATAAAAGGAACAGGACATAAAACCTTGTTTCTTAACGATGCTGCAGGTTACGTTAAAACTTCTTGGAACTCAAATTTGTATTTGCTTTTTCAGTTACGGAGAGGGAAGTTATTAATGGAATTCTCGAACGTAAAAAACAATAAAACGGCACTTTGCTCTTGTCCGATACATTCAACAGAACTAGTTAATAACAAAAACTTCGTCGTGCGCAACATTTTATCGATATTTATAATGTCGACTCAACGATCGATTACAGAAGCCTGGAAGTTGCTTTCAAATCTGTAGGGACGAAAGATCTACTACGGTCTGTTAATTTGTTTAGTCCATTCGAAGTTTAGGTTTAATCGTTCATACGCTTTAAATCCTATGTGGTCTTTATTAGTCTACGGTCGTTTCGGTTTACAGAACCTATATACACGTGCCTTTGGTGCCTAAAGAGGCTAACAATCAGATGCCCTGATATGCTATCAGACGCTCATAAGCCTAGGTTATAAGAATCATATTTATTCTACTTACAGATTCCGAATAATTCCTAAGAGCCTAATTATAGTATTTTCGACTGCTTAAAGGCTGTCTTGCAGACTAAATGTATTCTAATAACTAATACATCCTTTTATCGCACCAAAACGTGTCTAGAAGACATATAAGGGTCTTTCGATATACTACACTTAGCTCAGCTAATATTGCGTTAAAGTGATCTGATATTCAGACAATATGACTAACCTTATTGCACTAGCCCTAAGCTCTTTATTCTAATTTCCTTTTTATAAAGTGCCTATAAGATTATAAATTTCAGGTGATAGTGCTTACCGCATTATTATACAAAACTTCTACTATAAAGATGTCCGTAATATCAAGTTGGGAAATGGTATTGGAAGAGTAAGGTCGGCAACTGTAACTCTATCGTGAATATCTTTCACAGTTTCCATGAAGGATCATTCTGAGTCTAAACAAGGATCTCTATCAAAACCGTATGATGTGCGTGGCTCATTGGAGAAGTAAGATTCTCCTCACTCAAGGACGGATTCTATTGGAACGAATTTGCCTGAAAACTAGCTCACCTCATGCGTGCAATATATTCTTCAAGTGTACGATTATTTCTTTTCACGGATCTAAAGCATATTATTATTTCCATAAACTACTTTTTAAAATTTTAGAAATAATTCTTTTAAAGTATTAAGAATAAATGTTTAGTTATGATGAGAGAGAGACTGTTAGAATCGCTCCGAGAGAGTAGAGGAGAGAGGAATGGAAATAACCATTGTATCCACGAGCCAATATAAGGTACTGAAAGGTGAAACCATCTTTTATAGGGACAAAACATCGCAAACACGTCTCGTTTTATATTTGGTTTTCCCACTACATAGCCGGTTTAATAAATATTGCGTTTGTGTGGAACAATTCTCAGATTTGCAAAACTCTCGTACCATAAGAGAGCTCTCTGAGTAGTGAGCAATAAATAATGCACAGTTTTTGTCATTCTGAGCTTATAATTTCACGATTACTTTGTACTAAGTGCAAGATAATCTTTCTTCGATTCCAAGTTTCTCCTCTAATTTGCAAACTTCTTATTATAATATTATTTTCACAGTCTGCCTATACAAAAAGTTACGTATGAGACTGTGATCACAAAGAATGTTCCGGAAAAACAGAAATTATCAAATCTTAGAATGAGAGTATTAGTATTATATCCTACTGACTCAAATATATATATAGAATGGTTGAAGTGATGCCAGGAGTATAAAGCTGGGTCCTTAATTGTTGTCAGATTAATATAATATTTCTCATTAGGCAATCGAGTTCAATTATAGTGTATCTTTTTTTCAAGGATGTGTAACAAACAAAGTTTTGACTTAATCTCCTATTCCTTTGGCTATGAACACTTGTTCCTTCCCCATGTGATTTTTATTATTATAACATTCAAAACTTTAATAACATTGTTCTAGATATTGTCCGTATATTTAAATAAATGTTAAGAAATGAAGTGAATTATAGTTTAAAAAGTTTTAATGGTCCGACATTCCAAGGGCATACTCCTTATGAATCTACACTCGATATATGAAATAATTCGACTGAAGAGATAGAAGCAACAAGGATAAAAAAAAAGTTGAAAAATAAAATCACGATAAGATTTGAGAGAACATAAGAAGAGGATTATGTATTAACGTCTGATGTCTAGATGAAGTGAGATGAAGTACTAGATTAAGTACAAAAGATGTCTAGAGGAGCAGAAGAAAACTTCGATTTGCCACGACGACAGAAGAAATGGACATAATTTGAGAGTTCTCACTCTTAGGATTGTTTAACTACATCAATAAGTTAGTTACATTGATATGAAGCATCTTATTGGGATAGGATATTCGGGATTTTATAAGGAGGTAGATCTTTACCATTAATAAGTTTAGCTAGGGTTAGTTATAATTTGTTTTGCAGTCACTGGCTGGAATATAACTTTAATATATGTGGTTACTCATGTGTTTTTTAAAGTCTTGCACTTTACCTTACCTTGTTCATTTTGTCGCAGTGCCTTACTTAATGATTTGTTGCTTATATTTCGTTTTGGAATAAGGTATATATGGGTGATTTTAAATTACAGCAATTAACAAAGGAGCACGCAAGATGCCAAACTATGAACTGTTCTTTCAGGTATACTAAAACTGAAGCCAGTACCTGAAAAAATAGAGATGTATAAAATTATGAGATAAGGACTCATAATAGGTATAAAGTTGGAATCATCTATCAGCCAATGAATCGAAACAACAATACATACAACTCTAGTTTGGAGATCTCTCTACTTATGCCTATGAAAGAGCCTTGACTAAACGTTACCTTGGTACGATCTATACGTATTTAAATCTAATGAACTTGAATTTACTAAACACTACAGATCAGAGTACATAGTAGAATAATACTATATTAAATATATATTTTAATAATGATGAATATTAATCTTAACCTTTAAGATTTATGATTTGAATTGTTTTTATGTCACTTTTATCTCTCATCATTTATGTGTAACAACTCTTGGTCATAATAAAATAGACATTGTCCGACATTATGACACCGTTCAAAAAAAGCTTAAAATAATTGATTATCCACATATGGTCAGTATTATCGGGTGGGAATGTCTCCGGCAGCAGGAACGAGGTCCCTGAATTATATCTAAGATTTAATGCACCTTTCTTGGCCGACCTCAATTCGATTGGAGACAAAACACTCCCGCGTGATAAACAGCTCTTTCTTCTTTCGACCTAGATTAACGCACTCTAGCCTACAGTTAGACATGCGCTACAATGAGGAGATCTATGAAGGTGATTAGGATTATCATATTTTCATAAAATAGTATAAGTATTATAATGAAACAGGCGATTCCTTAACACTATATGTCATCTTACTCACATATAATATCTCACCAGTATTTAAACGTTATTTTAAAAGTGAATAATTCTTACTACTCTGTTTGTTCTTTCTAGAACAACTTTATATGAATGAAGGTGCCAGGCTCTACTAAAGACATTTGTGATATCATAAAATTTGATTTAAGTCTTTTAAACAATTAAAATTGTTTGTCAACATTTATATGTATAAAATACGATGAAATACCTTTTCTAGTTAAATTTTCCTCTCACACTTTTTTTTGCTATGATTAAATATAATATAAATATTATAGTCTATTTTGAGTTATATTGTGTCTATATATTACTAATACCTTAGAAACAAATCGAGATATGGCTCAGAGAGTCAGGGACTCAAACGCAATGTTTAAATTTAATATACAAAATGGACCGGATGTTACTGTGTAAACAACTAGTCCATATGATAAAATATCACATGTCTCTCTATCTCAATACTTATGTGTGATAAAAACATTGTCTCTTAGCTGGTAATGATTTGTAGATTGAGTAAAACGTTAATATGTTAAAATCCTTCAGATAGACCCTTGTTCTTATAGCGCTTACAAATAATAGTTAAATTTGATCTACAATTATGATATTTTTAATTTTGATGTAATTTAGTATCATAATATATTATACTATAATTTATACTGTGTGAGGAGGTGATAAATTTTGTTAAATAATTATTTTAATAAGCATAAGTATACAAATTCGTAAATAACCTTTTTGTTTTGATACTTGGAGGACCATTCGTTTATGAATAATCTTTAGTCAAATCATTTGTTTCATAGGATTATATATATTTATATTGATTGACGAATATCTATAATCATATCACCGTTTCAATTCGTCACTCAGTATCATCTCGAAAAAATCTTGAATGTTTATCACTCATTTGACATAAAGTTTCATAACCACACAGTGTAAAGTTATATGATGTTAAACAGACTTATTAGATCTGTGCAAGTTATACAATAATAGTGATCATGAGTTACTGAGTTTATTAATAATTAGAAGTGTCGTTATTTTACGCACTCAGAGAGTGCAAATACCATGTTGGAAGTTATACACAGCGCTGGCTCATAGTATATCAACTTGCTATTCAAAAGAAATGGACTATATCTAAGAACGATCAGAATTCTGAAGATCTAATATATCGTCATGATATGACTAGAGTCTAAGTATGCGAGCAGTTATTTCATTTTAAAGAGAATAGCTCTTTAGTGAATCTACTATTTAAAGATAGAATCTTGTATTCATCATTTAATACAAATCGCTTTGGTATATCATTTAAGATGTAATAAAGTATGTTATGTGTACGGTTAGTTAAATTCAGTTTTAAATACTACATTCAGCTGCGACAGCCAAGCCTTAGTCTCTTGGCATATTAGCTCATACTATTTCGAAAATGATATATTATTCATACCTATATAAAGTTGTATTATCTTGATAGTTTGAGAACTGAATATGAAACAGAAAAATGACATCCTAACTAACTAACAAAAATATATTATCTGATCTTTCACTTAAGGTTACTCTGGATAATCTTTAGCAATTTAATCAGTACACTATACTATGTGCACCCGTAGCGTAGATATTCTCCCTCCAACTATCTGTGGACGTAGACAAAAATGAATATATCACATAATTATTTATCTGACATGTGAGCGTAGGTCAGATAGTGAGTATCATGTTACTTAAACTGGTATCACAGGTTAAAGAAAAAAAAGTAAGATTGATTCATTCTAAATGTGAAGTTAATAATATATTTTAATACGTCAATTTTTAAACAGTTGATAGCGCATGGTTAATCTAACAAATTATTAAAAAAATACTCTTCTGGTATCATATGCGAGTTAATAATCTTTAACCTTAAAATGTTAAATACGTAGATTCCTATTTATAAAATTATTACTATGGTGAAACTAACTCACAGAAGTCGCTTTGTTATTAATTTATTGAAAAGCGAGCTCGTACTTGTTACTCGGTATAAAGTGCATAAAGGGATTGTTTCTAGAAGATACACCTATCGGTGCCCTCACCCTACTATAATGATTGACGTTAAAATTCATAATTTTTTGCGTACATTCTGTATTGTCAATATTTATGGTTGGTCAGAAGGGAAGATGTCTAAACTTGCTATAACACACCAGACTTCTCCATTGAATTTACACAACTTGTTAATAGGTCATTGTTAAACAGTATTTTACTGGTTAATTCCATTTCTCTTGTATAAATATACAATGTTATAAATTAATTAAACGTTATATATTATATTTATATATATAAGTATCAGAATTTAAATAATTTTATGAATTTATATAATGAAAATATATTATACTTTTACGTTACGCAATGAAAAATGTTGAATTGACCATGAAGCAAAGTAAATTTTATGTATTAATAATGTATATATATTATTTATATTTCTTGTTTTTCATTATATTAATTTTAATACCCATAACTGTATTAGTTTCTTTTGACTTGAAAAATTATTATTCAGTATTATTAGTAAATATATTTACAGTTCAATTTTCAGAATTACATCGCTTATTATATATTTTATGTTTTATCCTGATACTTCTGTATATGTTCATATTATTAATAGAACATGTACATACCCCTTAAGGTTCGAGCTAAGAGTCGTTTTAAAGCTACCTTCTTGTTACTTCGTGCCTCAAATGCACAAAGGTAGCTTTTGAAGTTCTTTTTGAGTCTCACGTAAACTTAATTTCCATTTATAAACCCGCTGTTGAGACCTAAATAAAACATTAGAGTCTAGTTCTCTTACTGAACTATTTGTACAATGCTCATTGCTCTGATTATGAAAGTAATCCATAGAATAAAATTAATTCATTTCCTATTTGATATTACGCATAGGAGGAGTAATGTGATCCAATGAATAAGTAGTCATTAATCAAGATATATTGACATAATATGAATCATAATTTTGATAATCTTTATCTTTATAATATTTTAGATGAGTGTGAAGTATAATATCGGTATTTGTTTTTTTGGAGTTCTTTTATCCATTATATCACTCAGTCTATAATTAATTCATTTTATATTATATATATATTTTAACGATTCTGTGACTTTGAGACCTCTTAAGGTTAAATTATTTATAGCTAATTAAGTGTAACAGCATATAATATATAAAATTTATATTTTTTAACAAATACGTGAAATTTTACACCTGTGAGTTTTGTACTTTAAAGTGACCAGCATTGTAGGTCAATGTGGACACTATATACATAAAATCACACACACAATTAACCTTTATTTATATAAAGTCAACTCAACTCTTTTAGAATACAAATAACTACAAAAGAATGTATTTTAAAATTTTGAGTTCAACGATAGAGTGAAATAATAAATTACAGAATAATAGACAGTGGCTTTAATAAAGAAGTATTTCATTATTGAGTCTATAATTATAAACTTTATGAGAGAAATACTAATAAAATTATAATTACAATACATGAGCCAAATTTGACATATTTATATGAATATTAAACTGCATTTTAATTTATAGATAGAGTAAATATATAACAATAATAAAAATAAAGTAAGAGAGATAAATTAAAACCAGATATTTTCCAATTATATTACCTCTATTAAAAACAAGAGTATTTTTTTTCGAGATTAAATACACCAAAAATAGTTTGTAATTTCATAATATGCTTATAAATAAAATCTTTATTAAAATCCACGATTGTGTAAATGAGAATAAGTATTAAATAATTAAGAAGCCAACTACCCCTACCACTATACTTATAGTCAGAAACATATGAGTTTTAGACCTAATCAACTATATTAAATTAACCTAATATATACTATAACTATTAATGTAAATACAACATTATATTAACTTCTTTATACTGAGTTGCACCTAAAATAATGATATTGAATTATGGTAAATTACATTAAATAATAAATCAAAAAAATAAAATAAATTATATTATAAACATTTAATATAAAATTGATAAAAATCGTGCTTAAAAAATTATTTATATTCTTTAATTTTATTTTTATATAAATTATATAATTATTATTAATAAATCTTTTATCTAATATTTCTATAAAACAATTTTTAGATATATATTTTTTTAAATGTATATATTTATTTAAATCTAGATATTTATATGATGTTGTGATGTATGTGTGTAATGCTTGTGTAGCGCGACGGAGAATGCGTGAAAAACGTGTGACAGTGATAGCATACATTCCATGATATGTAATTTGTGACGATGTCGTATATGCAGTCAATAGTAAATTTCTACATCTTGAATGATTTTAACCATGAATAAAAGACATAAGATTTTTTGAAACTGTTATTATAGAGTAAATATAGTGATTTAATCACTTATTTTACAATATTAAAATTAACATACTTTATCTATTATTAATATAGCTCGTGCATATAGACAGAGTTTTTATTAAGCGTGGATGTCAATGTGAAAACATTCAGTTATCTACCAGGTTGAACAACGATTAAAAAAGTTTGATTCAAATATCGCGACGGGTATGTCCGACACAAGATATATCAAACGTCACAAATTATAATAGATAAAAGTTCAAGTAGCATATATTTTCTAAGCAATTGTTATTCGGTAGCGTCATGTTGTTTGAAAATTTTCACTGCACTAGGATTAATGAGCATCAAGAGTGATCTGCACAAACAGTGCAGCAACTGATCACAAAAGACCCACAAACTTTCGATATATTTTGTAGCATCATTACCGAGGTTTCATATTGCGTCGTGGAGGGTCTATTCTACAAACATACAGAATTAAATAAGCTGTGTAAAATTGTGAGGAAACAACTAGAGATTCAGTGAAACAAGTATAGTTAGAATACGAGAACAAACTCTTGAGAGCACTATCTAAATAAGCCAGTGATAACAAAGAATTCGAATTAATGCTACTCTAACTATAATTCGGTGAAATCAGACAAGCAATAGCTCAGGTAGTACTAAGAGATAAACCATAGATCGTGTAACACTACATAATGCTATATGTTTAATTTATCCGTTCTTATTGCACGATATAGACTATTACAAAGAGATTCAGGTCATAATTAATGAGCATAGAATTTAACTAGGAAATATATGACGACAATACTGAAAATATATAAACTTAACAAAATTGAATCTCGTCATTCTTAAGTACAGTCTAGACTTTTATTCAAATCTTAGGGTAAATTTGGCAGTGGAGAACGCGAGGCGAGTATCGAGGGAACCTATTCTAAAATATAATATTTATTAAGACATAATGAATTGTTATAAACCGATACACCAATATCTCAATTTAACTGAGATAAACAGAAATAGATTGACTCCAAATCGTTTGCACAGCGATCGTATTTTGTTGATGCGACGTAATAAATACATTATTAAATCAATTTCTATATAAATATATAACCTGATTAAGGTTGATGTTGGTCTAGAGAGAGAGAAATAATTTGGACTATAAATATCTCACTTATACATAGTATAGAACACTAAAACAAACCATTCGGGTTAACATCAAATTGATTTTGATTATCATATATATATATATTCACATAATTGAAAATCTTATATTCTCGTATCATTCAGTATTAGACGTTATGGATTTAGTTGAGTTATGATGGATGTGTTGGGTGTGGGCTGCTATGATTGTGAAACTGATTAAATTCAGGAAGGTATAATTACGTTATATAACGTACTATTTATTATATATATTATTAAAAAGTAGGTTATTATATGACGGTATGTATTCATATTATAATTTTACCAAAAAAGAGATTTGACACAACAACCCAATACTGATATTGAAATGAAAATTAATGTATATATAATACATATATTATAATATATAATTTAAAACTTGTTGGATATTTATTATACTATAGAGGTGTTGTCATAGTATAATATCAGTAAATTAAGAGTTGACCAAGGAGTGGTTCAGAAAATTTTACAATTTAGATGAATAGTTAAATCTTATAAGTTTTTATTATTAATTCTTCATAGAAACTTAATTAAATATTATGATTCCCTTCATAACTAGATAAATATATATATATAATTTGGACATTTTATACATATTTAATTTAATCCAGAAAACAATTTAAAATATCAATTATTATTAGTGAATGTATTACCATGAGTATGCAGAGGTTAGTTATGCGTGATAATTCAAACACTTACAATTTATCAACTTACTACGGTATTTATTGGTACCTATATTATTTCAATTTTTAATTAATATTATTTTAATATTTAAAGGATGAAAGGTGAAAACCATACAGGATTTATTATTATTTTTATTTAATATTTTATTTTTATAATTTTATATAGGAGAAATATAAATAATAATTATTATTTATTTGGATATCATATAATTATTATTATTATTAGATAATTAATTATATAGGTAAATATTAGCATTTATAAGAGAATTAATGGGATTTTTATATTAAATTATATAATTTGAATACATTAGTATAAATCGGATCATTACACTATTTATAATCTACGATGACTATAATGTAACATAATTTTAATTATTGGACTGGATTCTTTAAAATAGATAGTTCCACAATATTATCAATAAACCATATAGTTCAATTAATATCAATTAATTTGATTTATTGACAATATCTTACATCAAAAACAACATATTATCTAACATTAATACTAGTCATGTAACTAGTATATAATATTATCTATGTATCAGGCCCCACTCAAAATATTATTATAGATAAATATTCATGAAATACTTAGTAATTTAAAATAATTACATAGTGCTGGGGAAATTGCTACATATTAAATTAGTAATTTTTAATAGAATTAGGTATTTTATATTAATATATATAATAAATACTAATTAATAATATTATAATATATTATATTTTTAATTAATAAATATATATTATAGTATATTTTATTTCACAATTTTCATGTGATCTAAATATAGTATTAATATATTATTACCTTATAGCTTGTTTCTTTTATTGAATGAAGACTTTCTGAGAATTGTGTCGGAAACAACAAAGCAGCATAAATCTTTAAATTAGATTAATGTATAAGAATAATATATAATAATAATATATCATATTACATAAGGCAAATATTAAGGAGAAATACATAAAAGTAATATGTAACATTAGGACTTATAATAATGAACATAAGGTAAATTATATATTATATGGATTATTTATTTATATTTATAGATCTATGACATTGAGAAATATTATACATTAATGTTCATTTTTGTACATAATTAAGTTTACTTGACATAATTTTTGAAAATACAACTATTAATACTTTATAACTAAAGATGGAGCCTTCAAACACATAAGTATTTATATTTACTTAGATATATATATATTTATATTATTACAGCCTTGTTATGAGTACTCTAGCTTATCTTTTGTGAGCCTTAGTGAGGATTGGACGATCCTTGAGTACACGAGAAATATGATATTATAGTATATTTCATTAGAAGTAAGAGATAAGTATTAATATTATAAGTATAAATAGCAGTAAATTATAATACGATAATGAATAGAGTATAGTAAGAGATAGCGTAATATGATAGTAGCAAATTTATAAAATAGTTAACACTATGGCGTATATTGATATGACTATAAGAAAGGTAGAGCAGAACTGAGAGAGAAGAGAGGAGAGAAAAATAAATATATTAAAAGAGAGAATCTATCTAGGTAAATCTAAAAAAGGGGTAGGGGAGTAAGAGTAGATGATGAAGTAGAGAGAGAGAGAGAGAGAGCGAAGAAGAGATGAGAAGAGAGAGAGAGAGAAGAGAGATGAGAGAATGAGAGAGGGAGAGTAGTAAGAGAGGGTAGGAGAGAGAGAGATATAAAGTACAATATGCACTAGAACTAAAAAGAGGGTAGGGGTATGGATAGGAGAAGTATAATGAAGAGAGAGAGAGAAGATATTTGAATGGAGGTAGAGAAGCATAAAATTTCTTTGGGAAGGAGAGGAGAGAGAGAGGGAGAGGGAAAAGGAGAGAGAGTTAAGAAGCAGAGAGAGAGATAATGAAGAATATAATAATATTATAATATAAATATAATATAAATAAGCTTGTATAGGGTAAAAAAAGGTGGAGAGAGAGAGAGGAGTGAGAGATGAGAGATGCGGAGTAGAGAGATGGAGAAGAGAGTAAGAGTGAAGTATAAGCAGAGTAATATTTACGTACTTATATAGTGATAGTATGGAATGTAAAGGATATAGATAATGAAAGAGAGAGAGAGAGAAATAAAGACAAACTAAATAAAGTACGATAGATACGAAGCTATTATATTATCTATATATATATATATATATTATACATAATATATATAATGAGAATAAGATAAATATAAAATAATATAAAAATATATACTAAATATATAAGTAATCTAAATAATGAGTGAGATAGATATAATCAATTAGTAAGATATCTAGTATTAAGTAGAATAATGTGGTATCGTAATATTAGTGATAGTATAATATAATAAGATATATAGATATAGTGAAGGGGTAAGTATGGAGAGAAGAAGTAGATATTAAGATAATTAATATATATCATAGTGGAATAATTAGAAAGTATCAATATATATAAAAATATATATATATATATTTAATAGATATAAATATATTATAAAGATATATATATCATACTAAAGAATTATAAATTATATACTAACTGGAAAAAGGCAGACACAACAATCTTATTCCTTTAAAATAAGGAAAATAGGTGATAATGAACATTAACTATAAATAATGATATAGAGTAAGATATTACTGGTTATGAAGTTGTATTTAATAGGTTAATGGTAATTAACACTAAATTTCCATATTTAAGAGAGAAGATGTGTATGGTCGGGGCTTTATTTTCAAGGGTTAGATCAATTTCTTGTTGGAAGATTTAGAGAATAATCATTAAAAACCTTGCTGAAGGTAATTATTTTGCAGGAGAGTACCTAATTAGTGTGGGCGAGGGTAATTCTAAAGTATTAGATGAGAAATGAAAATCGTCATAATGGTATGACGGGAGTTATGCTGGGGCGTGGGCTGGGGAAATTAGATTTAGTTGTAGTAGAAGTGAGGTTGGGTGGATTGTGATTTTGAAGATTGGTTGGTTATGTTGGGTAGGTGGTTTTAGGGTTGTTAACGTTGTTGTCGTTGGGTTGGTATAACATGAAGTTGGTAAGAGAGGGACTATGGAAAAGATAAGAAGAGACAGTATGGCGCTGGCACAATATAAGAACCAAAAATTATATTGTAGGTCAGACCACAAAGGAGGTTAAAAAAAATTATTTAAGATATTAAGTTGTTGATTTGAGAGGGATATCTTTATTAAGGTGTTTTTTGATTAAATATATGTTTTACCGGGCCACTTTATGAATTACAGGAATTATACTCTCGGTTCATTAGTTTAAATTCACGAGATGATTTACGCTAAAAAGCAAACGTAATGGACGCTTGGGCAGAGAGTAACGAGGGTTCCTCAAAGCAGCTCTCACTATTAAGCGAGATAAGAAAGGAAAACTCAAGATACAAACCTTGAGATAAGTGTAATTTGATTGTAAGTATAGGACCGTGAACGAATTGAAGTTTCATAATGATAGACTGGTTATGGGTCCCGTATTATGTGTCCTAATATTGGATTCAAACATTAATTAATAAAAAAGATAACAAAATTACAACTTATTTTTAATTTACAAGGGGTTTGGGAGAATTTCCCTATCATTTGGGTAATGGGGTCAGGAAGATTCGAAGAATTTGTAACGAAACACGATTTTGGTTATAAACTGATCGATGTGGTTGCATGACTAGTAAGTTAGTTTCAATTCCTCTATCAGCGTTACTTAAGCAGAAATATATAGAAGAATTCAATTCTCGCAGAACTCGATTAAAAAAAGGCTGAGGATATGAGTAGATAGAGATAGTATAGGGATAGAACATAGATAGACAAATATAGAGAATTGAAGCATGAAATAATTTTTATATATTTTCATAGTGAGTTTAAGTAGTATGTAAATATTTATTATTTATGTTAAATATATTATATATAATGTTATATTTAATGTATTGTGGATGATAGGAAAATGAATGTAGTTTAACGGTCAGTTACAAATACTAAGGGTTAATTAAAAAACATAATTAAAAGACAATTTCCTTAAATATAATTATAGTTCTTGGTCTAATAATAGATAAAAGATTATGAATAATAAATGTAGATAATAAGTAAGTAATAAATTAATAATTAAATATGTGTAAAGATAAGTAATAATATATAATAAATATAAATCAATAAATAGATCAAATAAATATAAAATAATAATTAATAAGTATATAATAATAATGAAATAATAATAATTAATGATAATAATAATCAATAATATATAAATGAAAAAATATTATAAAATAATAATAAATGAATCATAATAATAATAATTAATAAAATAATATATAATAATAATAATAATATATAAATGAGAATATAGAATGAAATATAATAATGAATATATAATAATATGATAATAAATAAGATAATTAATAATAATATAATATAATGAATAATAATATAATAATAATAAGGATAATGAAAAACTATAATGAAATAGAAATAAGTAAATATAAATAATAGAATAATAGAAATAATAAATAATAAAAATAATAATCAATAATAAATAATTAATAATAATAATAGGATGCATTGCATGGATTGGATGAAGGGAATGAAAGCAATGCAGTATTTTTAATTATTTTACAATGGATATTTTTGGGGACATTTTTCTAAGTGTAAAGTAGGGAAAAAAGATGTGGGGAAGGACAGGGATTTACTTGAAATATTTAAGTTTATGGATTTTACATTCTCTATTACCATAAATCAATCTTTTCTATAAGGGGGAACTGATGCTTGTGTGGATTGCACTTCTCGTCATGGAGGTGCAACTTTTATTCAGTATATCCAGATAATGACTTCCCAGCAGATAGTATATGGATTCCGTCTATCTTCCGAAATGGAAGGCAAACACCCCAATGTCATAGAAATATTTATTTACTGAAACAATGCGGATGTTGAGGAATTGAACACTTGATTGGTTCCTAATGCCTTTGCTCACCATAGGATGCATCACCACCAGGAGGGCTCTCTTAAGGTGGTAAAAAGAATTTAGGAGATAGTTATTTTATTATAACACAGCCATTTAATGGTCTAGAAATCTTTGGTATCAATTTAATCTTATCTATAAAAGCCATAGGAACCCCTCCTCAAGAATAAGATCATTATAGCTGATACCAGACCAAATTAGTAAAACTCTGCAAAGTTATTAAGACATCAACAGATAAATTAGGTAAAAGAGAGGACAGAGAAGAGAAGAAGAGTCATATAAATGTAGAAGTTTGGAATATTTTATATAATAAAATTACTGAACTACATAATTTTTCAGATATAATGGAGAAGGGGTGGTGCTCCTTGTTGAAGGGGATTATTTCAGATCTAAAATCGTCATAGAGACGAACTTCGGCCCAATACGTTGAATATTCTTAATGTCGGACGTAAGTATAGAGCAAGTTATAAATTTTATCAAATTATAATTTAATGGTAGGTAAGAGACGATTGGGGTTACCTATGTCACTATAATCAACTTTCTATATTACATAGCCGAATCAGAGTATTAAATAAACCATAGAAAACAATGTTTTATCAGAAATCAGAAGCGATCTTATGTGGCGTTGAGGAAGAACGCCAGTGCTGTAAGACGGAACTAGAGGAGACTCGAGGAGAGAGCACGAAGGGAGCGAGGATGAAGAATCATCGGCTAGAATGTAAACAAAAGCCTGAAAAAGAAAGAGGTAGAGAAGAAGGCCACGGAGCTCTCTATAGAAGTGGTGACTATGTAAAGAATAGGTAATGTATTAGGAGGGGCGGGGTCAGATAATGAGTAACGATGAGGTTATAATGAGACACGACACACAGGGTAAGAGAGAGAATTGAACCTGGGATGAGTAAGAGTAAGATGATAAGAGACAGAATTAAGGGCTTTATAAGATCGCTAGTTATCGACATTGATACAGATTATTACGGTTAAGGGAAGGACATCAGATATCGGCTAGGTTGACATTATTGGGTTACAAGAAGACAGAAGGGTCGGTAACAAAAAGGGTTGTGTAGGAGTAATGGGAGAGGAAGATAGGAGAAGAGTGAGAATGAGAGAGAAGAGAGAGAAAGATCGAGGATTTAAGGCAGGACGTAAGTTATAGTTTCTGTCGAAATTACTTTTCAAGGTAAATAATCTATCAAGGAATCCATCCCTTACAGTACCTCCAAGGGTGCATTTACTGGTTGATACATTATTGTCTGCTTCACTAACTATCTCTGTATCTGGTAATAATCTTGATTTTAATTCGGGTATCTGGAAATTATTGATATAATAATCAAAAGGTTTTCCTGATATATTTTCGGGCATAGTAAAGGTACTAGTACTAGTACAGGTACTAGTACTAGTAACGTTTGATAGTAATTCAGTCTGGTCCTCTTCAAATTCTTCCATAAATTCATTTATTGGAAATGATTTGGGAAGAGATGTGCCGGTACCTGTGCCTGTACCAGTGCCTGTGTCAATGCCAGAATTTTCTTGAGCTTCAAGTTTATTTTGAGATATTAATGATTCTTGTAATAGGTTCTCTTCATGTTCTTCCAGAAATTCTTTCATTGGAAATGACTTGGGAAGAAATGTGCTGGTGCCTGTGCCTGTCCCAGTGCCAGAATTTTCTTGAGCATCAAGTTTATTTTCAGATATTAATGATTCTTGTAATGATTCAATGATACTATAGAATTTGTCAGGTGATTCACTAGATTTACGAAATCTCTCTGTAGACTCTTCTTCCTGGTTATGTTTAAAAGGATTTTCACTAGTACTATAAAAATATTCTGGCGATTCACTTTCCCTAGGCAACATATTCGTTGATCTGACACTCCTAAAATCTCGGTCAGTTTGCTCAATAATATTCTCTGGAAGTTCAGATTCTGGAAGTTCAGATTCTGGAAGAGATTCATTTGCTTCAAAATATCTAACTGGCGAATCTGAGGTCTTAAAATTCTTAGATGACTCATGTGTAGTACCATCAACTACTTCTGATAATTCATTTAATTTAAAATCTATCAGTGACTCATTTTCAAGGATACTTTCTGGATAGATGATTTTACGTAAAGACTTGTCAGGAGACTTTCTGGCCTCGTGAGTTTCAGAAACTGACTCTACTACTCTTCCTTTTATCTCGTCATCAAAGGAAGAGGCTTTTGAATTGGGCAAAGAGGTATTAGATAGTAAGTCCAAATGACCAGAGGTTGGGTCCTCTCTTAATGATAACTGAATAGGAGTTTGTGAGCACTTTTCAT
>JABUQX010095042.1:0-22500 GCA_015478945.1 Trachelipus rathkii
CATTGTACTTTATTCAGTCAATAGGTGTTTAACCGTTTTCGCATTTATCGTGAAAACGCTTTCGCGTTTTCATTGCATACTTCCAATATAATATATATATATATATATACTGCATATATATATATATATATATAATATATATATATATATATATATATATATATATATATATATATATATATATATATATATATATATATATGCTGCTACTAGTATTTTAAATTAATTAAAAGATATTTCGCTTATTTTTAATGAATTATTTATTTATTTATTTAATGATGCAAAATAACTGTGAAATTATATATATATATATATATATATATATATATATATCTGCTAATATATATATATATATATATATATATATACTCTCTCACTATACTATATATATATATATATATATACTTAAAGAAGATAAATGTAATAATAATATATTTATTCATATATATATATATATATATATATATATATATATATATATATATATAATCAATATATATATATATATATATATATATATATATATATATATATATATATATATATATTATATATATATATTTAATATTTTTTATATTAGCCTTTTAGATAATGATGTTTATGATGTCACCATATCATATAGGCCTAATTAGATTTAGGAATCTCTTTTTTTTATTATTATATCCCAATACAATATATATATATATATATATATATATATATATATATATATATATATATATATATATATATATATATATATATATATATATATATAAATTGTTAGTTAAATTATGCCTTATAGTTTATTAACAAAGTTTATTTGGGTTATTGTATAGATAATGTAAATATTATTGATATTATAAATGGTTTTTATTTTCCTATTATTTTTATTTTTGATGGAACTATTACATTATCATATTGGAAAGAATGATGCGGTTGTGAAAGGGCTTAATTATTTTTAAAACTTAAGTGTGTTAAAGATGAAATGGAAATTGATAGCACGAATCATCAATACTTTAAAGTTGTAATTACTCGGAAGTGTGGTTTTTTTTTTGTTGTTTTTTTTAATATAAAAGAATGCGTATTAAGTAAAAGGCTGTAAGAAGTTTCTAAACATCACTGAAGGTGATGGTCTTCTGCACTCTTTCGATATGTGATCTCAAAATGAAATGGTCATTTGAAAATTTAACTATACTTTATTAAGAATTCTTTTTTTCAACAGTACTTGCAACAGGCTTAGGATAGCTGGCCTTAAAGTTCGATTTCCTGTAGTCCCCGTGTGAGACTCTCAAAAGGAAATGGTCATTTAAAAATTTATCTATATTTTATGAAGAATTATTTTTTTCAACAGTACTTGAAATTGTAAATCGAAAAAAGCATTTTATAGAAGGCACGACCATATAGCAAAGTGGTCTAAAAAAATAAGATATTCCCAATATTGGCAAAGTTGAGTCCCCTCAATGATCGCATTACAGATTTTTAGGCTAAAATTTTGAGAAAATCATTCTTATTGGTGCTCATGTGATCCTTTGAACTTTTAATAAAGTTATTTCCCCTCAAGCCGTATTTTAATTCAACTTTATGTAATGTTACAATTTTGTTTACTAAAGCCAGGTTTCACTTAAAAGGCCAGCACCAATTACGTTAATACATTTTAAAAAAATGCGATACGATAATACGCTTTTTTGGGATCTGAGCATTCTTGTTTAACTTGTATGTGAAGCAAGAGTTACTGCAACTATATGGAGTCATTATAAATGTCGGATGTTCTTATGGTCCTCCTAAACATATATAAATAAATATTGTCAATTATGCGTGAGTGAGTTTTATACATATCGATTGCATGGAGTCTGAACACATTTTAACTGACAAAGATCAAAAATATAAAAAACTGTTAACACTAAAAGAGCTTCAATCAGCACAAAAATATTAAAAAAAAAAAGTCCTATAATTTATGCACACATTTACACATAAAATATTAGTGTATAATTTATTTCACTTTTCATTGTTTCAATAAACAAATTCACAACTAAACATGCTGTAATAAACATATAAATGTGAAAAAATTTCAAATTTTCACTACCTTGCTTTGTTATACCTTTTGTTCGATAACGTAAAATATGAAAAAATATTTGACCGGCTATATTAGTCGCAGCTAATTGAAAAGCCCCTATAAATATTTGAATGTCCAATTTTTTTTTAGTTTAGTTCCTGCGGTAGTTCTAGCCCAGTGAGTAACCCATTCAGTATAAGAATCTCACAATTATTTGTACTGCACATCTATCCAAACCATGAAGTTAAGGTTACATTTTAATCTAGAGAGATGGCTGCCTCAGTACGATTATTTAAGCAGTTTTTCCCAATCCAATGTTCCCTGACGATGATCAAACCTCGCGGAAAAAAATAAGCGAGTTAGTCTTTAACTTTCTTGTCAGTTTTAATTACCAACAATTTCAAGCACCACACCTTGAGGTTCTTGTGAATCTTGATATTCGTCAATCTTGTTCAATAAAAAGAAAGAATAACCATTTTGTTTTTCAAACATTCTCTTTAAAGGACAAAAAAAAAGTAAAATCATAGAAAAATAATTTATTAAATACTTTATTAATTATTAATATTATTATTAGCATTCCCAAAGACTGTGGGTGAGATGAGAAAAATAATTTATTATATTTATATTATTATTATTAGCTTCCCCACAGACTGGCGGTGGGGTGAGCACACATATGCAACGGTTCCGATTCTTGGAGCATTAATACATGATAGCCCCCCCCCCCCAGCCCTTTTAAAGTATTCGCCTCCTACGAAATATATATTTATATATATATATATATATATATATATATATATATATATAAAGGATTTTATATTTTTATGTCGGACAGTTATAAGCCAAACGTGAGCAAGTCCATCAACTGAAAGGAAATATTAAAAATAATAATAAATAATTCACAACCAAATTTTATATTACATAAGATATTGATAGAAAGAACATATAATGATAAGGCAAAAAATTAACTGCCTTCTCTGGGATTGAACCACCGCATGTTGCGCGTGGCAGAGGACAAGATTGCTACTGAGCTATCCTCCAACCCAAAAAAGTTGGATCTCAGTCGCAACGAACCGGGAATATTGTCCTCAGTCGCAACATGGCGGTGGTTCAATCCCGGAGAAGGCAGTTAATTCTTTACCTTCTCATTATATGTTCTTTCTTTAACATCTTATATAATTGCTATTATTATGCAATATTTAACATCTAAAATATAAAGAACGAGAGATAGGACAGGCTGGACACCTGGTGATGTCGCCTTGACGGGAACTCGGTTGCTTTATAATTGTTCTTGAATCCAACTTTTGGGTTGGAGCATAGCTCAGTTGTATAGCACCGGGCATATTGTTCTCACGCGCAACATGCGGTGGTTCAATCCCAGAAGGCAGTTAATTCTTTACCTTCTCATTATATGTTCTTTCTTTAACATCTTATCTAATTGCGATTATTATGCAATATTTAACATCTAAAAATATATATTTTGATTGATATGACAAGTAGTATTAGCAATAAATACACATATAAAACAATTAGTAGTTATATATATATATATATATATATATATATATATATATATATATAACTTATATATATATATATATATATATATATATATATATATATATATATATATATATATATATATATATATGTAATTACTCCATTATAACTTATTTGTAAAAAATTTTAATTTATGTTCGAACTTATGCTAAAGTTTGCGTAAGCAAAATTTTAGCATAAGTCGAAATGAAATAATATATAAACCCGCCTTGTCGAGATACTCACTCAATCACTAAACTCACTAATTCAGACTTACTACTTCTCTCCGAAACTCAATCGCCCGAAAACAAGTCTCAAGAAATTCTAATCTCAGCTGGGGAGGTAAACAGCCGACTAAGCCATCGAGAAGCAGAATCTTCGAGACTCAAAACTCAAGAACGAAAGCCCGCCCAAAAAAGGAGGTAAAACATCGGCTAAGCACAAGAGACTTATCAAGAATTTGAGAGAGAGAGAGAGAGGCAACGGGCAACTTTTATTACCTTTATGTTAAATAAATACATCGTTCAAAATATGGATTTTTAAACCCAATCATTATTATATTATATAGGGCCACTATACATCCCTTAACCAACCGACTATCATTCATCCTTTCCACATTACCAAACCTCTCAACGTACTTTCATTCATTCTCTCATTTACTCTTTTTTCACACCACACAACTCTCTAATACGTTCATTCCTCATTTTATCAATTCTTCTCACACCTAGCACGCCCCTAAGATTGTCCATCTGAACACATTGAACTTTAGATCTATACTTCTTATTCAGACCATAGTCTCACTACTATACAATAACACAGGTAACATACCCTCATGTAAGACCCTAAGCGCACTCAAGACTTAGTCCTTTACATTCACCAACGCGATTTAATTGCACCAACAACCTTCCTGCCATTCAACTCCTACTACACCCTGCATCATCCGTTCCCTTCTCATCCAACACATACCCTAAATATTTAAACTCAGACACTTGTTCCAGCTGCTCACCATCTAACATAACTTCACACTGAGGACTGTCCTCACTCACAACCATAACCTTACTCTTATCTACGTTTACTTTCAAGACCCTCCTTTTACACACCCTGCCAAGTTTCTCTACCAATCCTCTCAAACTCTCTTCAGATTCGCCACACAAAACCAAATCATCCGCATATAATAATAATAATAATAATAATAATAATAATAACAATGATGGTGATGATGATGCCGCCGCCGCCTCCCACCCCTCCTACGAGAAGAGGGCTTCCTCAAGCTATTGTACTACCCTAGCAGGTCTGACTCAGAGGTCCGTTAGAGAAACTACAGAATGGTTCGTCTAATTTCAGTCAAAGTCGAGCAGTCTAATAAAAGGTACCCTGTCTCCAGAGTTGGGTAGAGACATCTTTGGCCGTGGAGGGAGGGTGCTTTGTTTATTTTGATCCTGTATCTTGAAAGGAGGGGATGATGACCAGATCGAAGCCGGGACCACATTACGCGAGTTTCACGGCACAAGGCTTGTTCTGATTGCGTTATTTCCGGTGAATGTGTTGGTAGTATGTTGTTATATGTGTTTAATGATGGGAGTGCTTGGAGGTGGGGGGCAAGGCGTGTTTGGTGTGGGATTTGATGGAAAGTGTGATAGAGAGGATGGTCTATGGAGAGGGATTTACGTTCAGGAAAACTGATGATTCGTCAAAGGAACTCTGTAATCAATAAGTACCGGTAAATGTTTTTAATTATTTTCCAAATCAAATAACTTAAATTCACAGAATCGAAGAATCACATACTCTGCGCTCAAAAGCTCAAACCTTAAAGTGTTTATTAAGAACAATAAAATTTATCAGTGGAAAAGGATTAAGGTCCCAATGAAATCAGATGAGGATATTTAGTGCCATTATGAAAGAAAGATTGTATATGTAGGATAAATTCTTGTAATATATATATATATATATATATATATATATATATATATATATATATATATATATTATATATATATATATATATATATATATATATATATATATATATATATATATATATATATATATAGATATATATCTATGTATATATATATATAATATGATATATGATATATATATATATATATATACTGTAATATGTAAAATAAACATTACTACAAGAAGATTATTAACTACATAACTTTTCCAACCTCGATAAGCTTCCAACTTACCCAAAGGACAAAATTTAACTGACGCCAACGCGGATAGAAAATTGGCAACGAGTCTGTGGCAGGAAGAATATTTCTCCTCTAAGAGATCGAGTTCTGCATCCTTGATACCATGTGGTGGACCAACCCAAAGATCATGTATTCTCTCTACAGTCAAGAACAGCTGAAAGTACAATGGGATATAAACTCCATATACAAGTTCCTTTAAATATTTAATCTACATACTTTTCTGGTATTTATTCAAATAAAATTATATATATATATATATATATATATATATATATATATAATATATATATATATATATATATATATATATATATATATATATTATATATATATATTTTTATATATATATATAAAAATAAATATATATATATATATATATATATATATATATATATATATATATATAGCTTAATATATATATATATATATATATATATATATATATATATATATATATATCTTCTTATAACTAACTATATATATATATACGGTACATAAACCTTATATGTATATATATATATATATATATATATATATATATATATATATATCTATATGCTGGTAGCTATGTATATATATATATATATATATATACCTGCATGAAGTTGTTTGAATAGGAGAAAGAGCCTCTTCATCAAGTAAACATTCGTGAAAAGTTTTCGATAAAAAAGAACTTCATGTTCTAGATATATATATATCATATATATATATATATATATATATATATATATATATATATATATATATATATATATATATATATATATATATATATATATATAAATTTTATATAAGAAATATATATATATATATATATAATATATATATATATATATATATATTAATAGCGGAGTGAGGCAGGGATGTGCTATGTCTCCTTGGTTATTCAATTTGTATATGAATGGAGTTATGAAAGAATTTGAGGTGGGGGTGGTAGGGTATGGTGTTAGAATGATGGAGAATGGAAGAGAGTGGAGGGTGCCCTACCTATTATATGAGGATGATTTGGTTTTGTGTGGCGAATCTGTGAAGTCTGTATTAGGTACAAGAAGAAACCATCGTGGGCTTCTCAATATCGACAGTCTTCAATGAAATGGTAGCCATGGATTTAGGAGAATTGGAAGGGAACAAATTTCTGATAATGGTGGATATGGCTACTCACTACTGTCAAGGTGCTTGGGTAAAAAATAAAAAAGGTGAAGAGATCGCTGAGAAAATATTGGAAAGATGGATAAGTATTTTTGGAGCACCGGGGAAGTTATTGTCTGACAACGGATTGGAATTTCAAAACGAGGAGGTAAAAGTTTTAGCAGAGATTTAATATAAGGCTGTTGAGTACTCCAGCTGAGAGCCCTTGGAGCAATGGGATTTGTGAAAAAATGGTGGGTCTTATTAAAGATTCAATGAGAAAACTAAAAGAGGAAGGAGTTACAAAAGAAGTATGTTTAAATTGGTCATTAGCTGCCAAAAACAGTTTAATGATGAAAGGTGGATTTGCTCCAAACCAATTATTATTTGGAAGGAATGTAGGCATTTCTACCATGATAAACAATGACAGACCATCAAGTTTAGAAAGAGGAAACGAAGAAAGGATGTTAAAAGAGAATTTGATAGCCATGCATAAGGCTAGAGAGATTCACATAAAACAAGAGGCCAGCGAAAAAATGAGAAGGGCCTTAATAGAAAATGTGAGAGATCATAAGGTGGAGGAAGCTGTAATTGGAGAGGAAGTTTATTATAAAAGGGAGAATGAGAAAGAATGGAGAGGTCCAGCAAGAATCATTGGAATAGACGGCAAAACTGTAGTGGTGAAACATGGAGGCTCTCTTAGAGAGGTAAATAGAATACATATTACGAGAATTAGAAGAAAACCGGAAGAGAAGAAAGAAAAAGAAGAAGAAAAAGAAAAAGAAAAAAAAGATATGAAGAGTTGGAAGAATCTGAAGAGGATAATAAAGAAGAAGAGATGAAGAGACATAATTTTAACCGAATTAATGAACAACAACATGAATCAGAAGAGGAAGAGATGAGGAAACATAATTTTAACCGGATTAATGAAGAAGAAGATGAATTTGAAAGAGAAGAAGTTCAAATAGAAGAGAGAATACCGATTATGAAGGGAGGTGAGAGGTACCGAGCAAACAAAAAAGACCAAGGGGAAATGATAGAGGTAAAAATAATAGGAAGAGCAGGAAAAGCTACAAGCAAGATTTGGAATAATTGTTACAATGTGGAGAATTTACAAACAGGACAAAAAACGTGGAATGATTTTAAGGAATGGGAAAACATTACTCGTATACTGGATGAGGAAGAGATATTTTTAGCTAATTTTGAAGACAAAAAGGTATTAGAAGCAAAAGTAAAGGAGTTGGAAAGCTGGGTTGAAAATGAGGTGTACGAGGCCGTAAATAAAGGAAGTCAAAAAGTATTAACCACCAGATGGATAGTGACAGAAAAAATGAAAGAAGGAAGAAGGGTTTGTAAGGCAAGGTTAGTAGTGAGAGGTTTCGAAGAAAAAGATGGAGAATATTCTACAGACGCACCCACATGTGCTACTGAAACCTTAAAAATATGTATAGGAATATCAAAGAGATATGGTTGGAAATGTAAAACCATGGATATTAAGACAGCATATCTACAAGGAAATGATCAGTTTATATATCACCTCCGAAAGAAGCAAGGACAAACAAGATGGAAGTTAAAGAAGGCAGTTTATGGATTGAAAGACGCAGCTAAAGTTTGGTATAATAAAGTGGTAAAAACGATGAAAGAAGTAGGAGGAGAGAAATGCTCATTAGATCCAACAATATTTAGTTGGAAAAGAAATAATGAACGTGTACGATTTATTCTATGGAGGAAATGACATATTCGAAGAAGTCATAGGGGCAATCAAACAAAAATTAAAAATAGGAACAGAAGAGCAAGGATTATTTAAATACATAGGAGTGGAAGTGAAACAAGAAGAAGGATGTTTATGGATGAGTCAAGAAAATTATATAAAACAGATGCAAACAGATGATGAGATCTACGGACCTATAGAGAAAGAATTAAATAAAGAAGAAATGACAAGATACAGATCTTTAGTAGGACAACTAAACTGGGTGAGTCAACATAGTAGACCGGACATTGCTTATAGTGTGAGTGACTTGAGCAAGGCTAATAAGATAGCTTATGGGAAGGATATGAAGAAAGTTAGTAGAGTAATTAGGAAAATAAGAAGAGAAGAGTTAAAGATAAAAATGGAGGAGTTAAGAGAAGGAAGAATTAGGTTTGAAGTGTACACAGACGCTTCATTGGGTAATGTCGACAAAGAAGTCACAAATAGGTTATATAATTAGTTTAATAGATGAAAGTAAGAAAAGTGTCCGATTTTTGGAAGTCGGGAGTTGCCAAGAGGGTGGCGAGATCAACAATAGAAGCAGAAACGTTAGCATTAATTGAAGGAGCTGAGACAGCTATTTATTTGAAAAACATATGGAAAGAAATTACAAAGGAAAATGTACCTATAGAAATAAAGACTGATAGCAAAACACTGAGTAAAGCTATTTATTCCACTTCGGGTGTGACAGTAAAAGATTGAAATGAATATCGCTGTTATATAATAGCATGGATAAACACAATAACTGAATTGCGGATGTATTAAGAGAGAGAAGAATTAATCATTCTATTTATATATTTTTCATTTGAATTGATAATCACATAGTAATGAAAACGATGTAATGTGGGTCAGTTGCGAATTTTTGAGAGAGAGAGAGAGAGAGAGAGAGAGAGAGAGAGAGAGAGAGAGAGAGAGAGAGAGAGAGAGAGAGAGAGAGAGAGAGAGAGAGAGAGAGAGAGAGAGAGAGAGAGAGAGAGAGAGAGAGAGAGAGAGAGAGAGAGAGAGAGAGAGAGAGAGAGAGAGAGAGAAGAGAAGAAAGAGAGAGAGAGAGAGAGAGAGAGAGAGAGAGAGAGAGAGAGAGAGAGAGAGAGAAGAGAGAGAGATTTTTGAGAGAGAGAGAGAGAGAGAGAGAGAGAGAGAGAGAGAGAGAGAGAGAGAGAGAGAGAGAGAGAGAGAGAGAGAGAGAGAGAGAGAGAGAGAGAGAGAGAGAGAGAAAGAGAGAGAGAGAGAGAGAGAGAGAGAGAGAGAGAGAGAGAGAGAGAGAGAGAGAGAGAGAGAGAGAGAGAGAGAGAGAGAGAGAGAGAAGAGAGAGAGAGAGAGAGAGAAAGAAAGAGAGAGAGAGAGAGAGAGAGAGAGAGAGAGAGAGAGAGAGAGAGAGAGAGAGAGAGAGAGAGAGAGAGAGAGAGAGAGAGAGAGAGAGAGAGAGAGAGAGAGAGAGAGAGAGAGAGAGAGAGAGAGAAATGGTTCAGTTGATAAATCTACCAAACATTCCAATACTCTCTTATTCACAGTTACTGTGAAACCACACCAAGAAGGATTTCTTTGCGTTATTATAAAAGTAATTTGATAAGTGATTGTTTTATGAATATTAGTTTTACTTAATATTTTTTATTTTCTAGGAAGAGAACTTTAATATTTTTAAAGATGTCCGTGACACTAGTAGTAGAAGTCCTAGACATAGCAGCATGTTTGTGATAGTTTATTTTAGTAAACATTTTTATTTTGTTTATTTATTTTAGTTTATATTATTTGTTTTGTATAATTCTTATCAGTGTAGATTGTATCATACATTGTAGGAGAAAATATTT
Organism: Trachelipus rathkii; assembly: GCA_015478945.1. Classification (NCBI taxonomy): domain Eukaryota; kingdom Metazoa; phylum Arthropoda; class Malacostraca; order Isopoda; family Trachelipodidae; genus Trachelipus; species Trachelipus rathkii. Next base: position 10,456 of record JABUQX010095042.1, read on the forward strand.
TTCGTTCTTAAATTATATAGCTAGTAACCTAAATTATTTGCAAGACTAATACATCAACAAGGACTCCCATTAATCTTTCTTCAGGTGAGATTTTGTTACGTCATATCACAGAAATTTTATCAGCTCCTTGAAAAAAAAACAAACACAGAAAATGTCCCATCTCAACTTCGTCCAGTAGGAAAATCATGTCCTCGGCATTAACCGGGTGTCCTAGGTCAAGAAACTCTTAAGTAAGGGGCTTACAGCATCCTGGAGGTTCAAAAGGTAAGAGTTGCAGACTTTTCCTCTCAGAGTCGCTTCTTCGGATTTTCTTTCCTTTAAAAGTTAAGAAGAAAACACTTCCCATCAAGATCGTTCCTTCAGGACTTAAACCATTGTTGAAGACTAATGTAATCGTTGCAATATTTCGCCTCCGAACTCGAGGCATCTTCAGGCGGTAATGAAATTTATTTGTGGAAATGGCTAATAGAAATATTTTGTTATATAAATCCACTATTATAAAAAAGAATAATATTAAAACCAAAAATAAAATTTCAACACAATAAGTCACTTCACAAATTTGTCTAAAGATGCCTCGAGTTCGGAGGCGAAATATTGCAACGATCAATTTAGTCTTCAACAATGGTTTAAGTCCTGAAGGAACGATCTTGATGGGAAGTGTTTTCTTCTTAACTTTTAAAGGAAAGAAAATCCGAAGAAGCGACTCTGAGAGAAGAAGTCTGCAACTCTTACCTTTTGAACCTCCAGGATGGCTGTAAGCCCTTCTTTAGAGTTTTCAGACATAGGACACCCTTTCTGAGTGGACATGATTTTCCTACTGACGAAATTGAGATGTGATATTTTCTGTTTCTGTCTTTTTTTGGGGAGCTTTTAGACAAATTTGTAAAGTGACTTATCGTGTTGAAATTTTATTTGTTGGCTTTAATAATACTTTCTTATAATAGTGGATTTATATAAAAAATTATTATTATTTATTATTATTATTATTATTATTATTATTATTATTATTATTATTATTATTATTATTATTATTATTATTATTATTATTATTATTATTATTATTATTATTTATTATTATTATTATTATTATTATTATATGCTGGCATTTTTGGTTGAAAGAGTGCGTATAGTGAATAAGGGATTGATTGGTGAGGAACAAGGTGCATTTAGAAGTGGTAGCGAATGTGTAGATCAAATTTTTACATTGAAACAAATGATTGAGAAAATGAGACGTGGAGAATAAATTGAATCAAGGTTTTAAAGACTTGCAACAGGCGTATGACAGGATTAACTGGGAAGCTCTGTGACAATTGTTAGGGTTATATGGTGTTACAGGTAGGCTTCTGAATGGAATCAAAATTATGGATGACGATAGTGAAGCGTGTGTAAGAATAAATGAAGTTGAAAGTGATTGGTTTAATATTAATAGTGGAGTGAGGCAGGGATGTGTTATGTCTCCTTGGTTATTTGATTTGCATATGGATAAAGTGATGAAAGAATTAAAGGTACTTGTGGTGGGGAAAGGTGTTAGAACATTGGATAATGGAAGTAGGTGGAGAGTGCCCTGCTTATTGTACGCGGATGATCTGGTTTTGTATGGCAAATCTGAAGAGAATAGGAGAGGATTGTAGAGGGGTTTGGTAGGGTGTGTAAAAGGAGGGTTTTGAAAGTAAATGTAGATAAGATTAAGATTATGGTAGTGAGTGAGAAGAGTCCGCGGTGTGAAGTTATGTTAGATGGTGAGCAACTGGAACAAATGTCTGAGTTTAAGTATTTAGGATATATGTTGGATGAAAAGGAAACGGATGATGCATAGTGTAGTAGAAAAGTTGTGAATGGTAGGAAGGTGGCTGGAACAATTAAATCCTTGGTGGATGTGAAGGGACTAAGTTTTGAGTGCACTTGGGTTTTGCATGAGGGTATGTTGCTACCTGTGTTAATGTATTGTAGTGACACTATACTATGGTATGGAATATGGGGTACAGATCTAAGGTACAATGTGTTCAGATGGACAGTCTTAGGGGCGTGTAAGGTGTGAGAGAAATTGATAAAATGAGGAATGAACGCATTAGCGAGGTGTGTGGTGTGAAGAAAGACGTTAATCAGAGAATAAACGAGTATATTAAGATGGTTTGGTCAAATGGAGAGGATGGATATTCGGTTGGTTAAGCGGATTTATAGTGATGACTGTGCTGGAAATCGACAGGCTAGGAGAACGAAGAAAAAGTGTGCCGAGTCAATAAAGGAATGTCTGAAGGAAAGGAATACGAGTTTGGCAGGGGCGAGAAGAAAGGTGCATAATAAGAGTGAATGGCGGGATTTTGTGAGTGGTTATGGTTGTAGGCCTGATGATCCAGGGACTGAACCCCACATTGAGAGTCTGTCGCGTCTTCTGAAGCCCTAGGGTGGATGTCTTTAACTGGGACGAGGGATAGGGGGATGGTAGGGGTGCTTTCCTTTCCACTTACATCACGATCATCTACTTAACTATTCCATTTTCGTGTATGTTTCGCACCCCTACCCCACATCTAGTGGGGAGGGAAGGGAGGATAAAGAGAATTATTATTATTATTATTATTATTATTATTATTATTATTATTATTATTATTATTATTATTATTATTATTATTATTATTATTATTATTATTATTATTATTAGAACGCCTCGTGGCGCAGAGGCTGAGTCGCCGACTCTCATACGAGAGGACGCTGGTTCAAATCCTCCGCGTAGCAGTTGGAGTTTTATCTACCTGGGGGCAAGAATTAAAACTAGACTGCGAACATGTTGGCGGCGCTGGTTTGGGATAGCCGGCCTTAAAGTTCGATTTCCTGTGGTCCCCCCGTGTTACCTTCTTTAAGGGGATAAAGCAGGTAGATTATTATTATTATTATTATTATTATTATTATTATTATTATTATTATTATTATTATTATTATTATTATTATTATTATTATTATTATTATTATTATTATTTTGTGACAAACTCTGAAAAAGTTAATAAATAATATAAATACCTTGTTTAAAGTCGAAGAAATTACTCTTGTCAAGTAGTTCTTCAATTTTTGCCCCAAAAGGAACAAACACAGCACTGCTAAAATGATCTCTTAGTATCCTAGCGAAGTAGAGAACCCACTGCCGAAGTAGCTGAAGACGGTGAATTCGATGTGCCAATGGAAGAGTTTTCTCCCCACTCTCACAGCCACCTTCGGATAGTCTACCAAACGCATACAATGAAGAATTTAATGAATCTTCTTGATCTTCAAAAGAAAAGTGGGATCCAATCTCTTTAAAATGAAGTCTTTCAATGGTAAAGGAAGCTCTCTTAAGCATCAAACAAAATTGAAATATCTTCGTGTATTTTATTATGTGACTCTTTTTCAGTATGATACACAAAGGCCATAAATCAGAGAAGTCTAGAGACAAAGCTGAGAGGACTTCTTCTGTTGGGAAAGAGCTTGAAGGTCTCTTGGATTTTAGGTGCTGGGGAAATACTACGTTAAAATATGGGGCAATGTCCGGGTAAGCAATTCCCAAACAAAATTGAAGATTTTGTGTCAAATCTCCTTCATCTAGGCATTCTTTGCTATCCATCTGGTGAATATATATATATATATATATATATATATATATATATATATATATATATATATATATATATAATATATATATATATATATATATATATATATATATATATATATATATATATATATATATAACTACTTATATATATATATATATATATATAATATAGCATATATATACTATATATATATATGATCAGAAGAACAGAGGCGAGATGGTGATTGATTGGATTTGGAAGTTGTATAAATAAAGAAAGCGTTTATGAAGGGTATAGTTCCAAGGGATTGGAGAGCGGTAATAGTACTTGCACATATAAGGGTAAGGGAGAAAAGGGAACTGTAGAAATTATAGGGAATTAAAGTTTACTGAGTGTTGTAGGAAGGTATATGCTTTGGTATTTTTGATGGTCGAAAGAGTGCGTCCAGTGACTGAAGGACTGATTGGTGAAGAACAAGGTGCGTTTAAGAGTGGTAGAGGATGTGTGGATCAAATCTTTGTGAAACAAATGATTGAGAAAATGAGGGAGAAGAAAGAATAAATTGTATTTAGGTTTATGGATTTGCAACAGGCGTATGATAGAGTTAATAGGGAAGCGTTATGGCAGGTGTTAGTGATATATGGTGTTGGTGGTAGGCTTCTGAATGGAATCAAAAGTATGTATGACGATAGTGAAGCGTGTGTAAGAATAAATGGTGTCAATGGTGATTGGTTTAGGATTAATAGCGGAGTAAGACAGGGTTGTGTTATGTCTCCTTGGTTATTCAGATATTTGTATATGGATGGGGTTATGAAGAATTGAGGTGGGGATGGCAGGAAATGGGTGTTGGAATGGAGGGGAATGGGGATGGTGGAGGGTGCCTACCTATTATATGCGGATGATTTGGTTTTATGTGGTGGCAAATCAGAAGAGAGTTTGAGAGGATTGGTAGAGAGATTTGGCAGGGTGTGTAAAAGGAGGGGCTTGAAAGTAAACGTGGATAAGAGTAAGGTTATGGTTGTGAGTGGGGAAACTCCTCAGGCGCAGAGATTATGTTAGATGGTGAGGCAGCTGGGACAGTGTCACGAGTTTAAATATTTAGGGTATATATTGATGGATGAGAAGGGAACGGACAGTAGAGCGTAGTAGGGAAGTTGTGAATGGCAGGAAGGTGGCTGGTGCAATTAAATCGTTGGTGAATGTAAAGGGACTAAGTATTGAGTGTGCTAGGGTCTTACATGAGGGTATGTTGTTACCTGTGTTATTGTATAGTAGTGAGACAATGGACAGTGAGAATCTAAGTTCAATGTGTTCAGATGGACAATCTTAGGGGTGTGCTAGGTGTGAGAAGAATTGATAAAGTGAGGAATGAACTTATTAGAGAGTGGTGTGGTGTGAAGAAAGGGGTAAATGAGAGAATAAATGAAAGTATGTTGAGATGGTTTGGTCATATGGAAAGGATGAATGATAGTCGGTTGGTTAAGCGGATGTATAGTGGCGAGTGTGTTGGGAACCGACCGGCTGGGAGACCGAAGAAAAAGTGAATGATTGAGTCAGTAAACGAATGTTTGAAGGAGAAATCTGAGGTTTGGTAGAAGGCGAGAGAAAGAAAGGTGTATAACAGAGGCGAATGAGGATTGTGAGGGGTATGGTTGTGGCCCACCTGGGCCCAGGGATGGAGTGCATTGACGATCTACCATAGTGAGGGTCCATCGCTGTCCCATGAAGCTTTAGGGTGGATTTCTGACTGCGATGAGTTCTCACTAATTAATGGTACTGAGGGGGCGGTAAGGCTGGGCTTTCTTTTCGACTTGTGTCATGTTCTTCTACTGCTTTTCTTTTCCGATGCTCGTTACGCACCTTACTCCCATTCTTGGGAAAATAAAAGGAAGATAAAGAAAGAGAAAGAAAGAAAGAAAATAAATATATATATATATATATATATATATATATATATATATATATATATATATATATATATATATATATATATATGTATTGAATTTAAATCTTTACAAGATATCTATATATATATATATATATATATATATATATATATATATATATATATATATATATATATATAATAGAGGGAGAGTACACGCATACTCAAAGCGATGAAATTACCTCCCATTTTTAATGGTGCGTCTTTCTCTTTTGCGTTCATATTCTTTACACACTCATCCTCCAGGCAACATATTACTAACCACCATTTATCCACATATCATATACACATGATTAAAGTACACACCCCACTTCTAGATAACACCTTACAGACATCCCTACTACTCATATCCCTGTGTGCGGGGAGAAAGAATTTCCCACATCGTATGTCCTGCGTGTCGTAGAAGTCGACTAAGGGGCGGTGGTAGTTGGGTTGGCTGCCCACTACCACCTATCTCTTGCTAGGAATGCTGATGCATGCCTCGGAGATGGTCGTGATCGCCGTAAACGACCTTCTAATTTTCGGCAAAATTGTATGAATCGTATGGGTACATGGAATGTCAGAGGAATAAATGTTGAGGAGAGAGGAGAGGAGAGAGGTGATGGATGTATTTAGAAAGGGCAAATTTGATTTGCTCGCTGTGACTGAAACAAAGATGAAAGGAAACGGTGAAATTGAGTGGTGTAAATTGTGAGAAATGTGTGCGATGCTGGTGTGGAAAGAGAATGAGAGGGGAGAGAGAGAAGGAGTTGCAATTTTGATGAGTGACCTGTTGTACAAAGCTATGGTAGATTTTGTGTGTGTGAGTCCTAGAATTCTAATGGTTAAATTTAAGTTTGAAAAGGTCAAGGTATGTGTGGTTGTGACGTATGGTCCATCTGAGGGAAACGTTGAAGAGAGTACGATTTTTTGGGACGATAATCTGAATGATGTTCTGGATGGGGTGAGAGGTAGGAGCTTCAGATTGATAGTGTTGGGGGGACCTGAATGGTTGGATAGGTGATCAAAAAAGGGATGATGGTATAACAGGTGGTTTTGGGGTGGCAGGAGAAAATGAGAATGTTAGGAAGGTGATTGATTTCTGTGAAGAGAGAGGTATGTGTGTAAGTAATACTTTCTTTAAACACAAGAGTATCCATAAGTATACTAGAGTTGGTGTGGGTAGAGATGGTATAGAAGTGAAAAATATGATTGATTTTGTGTTGGTGAAGAAGATGTTGAAGTATATGTTGGATGTTAAATCAGTGAGGGGTTTAGGAATGGGATTATCGGATCATTATGTTGTTCTATGTAAAATTAAGTTAGTGGGGGCTTGGATGGAGAGGAAGGTGATACGAAAGGAAGTAGGTAAAATTAAGAGTGAGAAGTTAAGTGAACAAGACAATAAGGATAAGTATGTAAGAGCGCTTGCAAGTAAATCAGTTGAATGTGAACAAGTTGAAACTGAACAAATCTGTGAGCAAATGAAAGAAGCTGTTGTTAGCAGTTCAAAGGAAGTGTGTGGATGTGCTAAAGTAGGAAGTAAAAATGTTAACAGCGAATGGTGGAATGGAATGGCGTTTAAAGGTAAAAAAGAAGCGTGGTTGAATGTACTAAAAGCAAATGATGAAGTTTCAAAAGAAAGATGCTTGGAATTATATAAGGAGGAAAAAAGAAATACTAAAAGGTGCATCCGTAGGAGAAAACAAGAGGTAAATGAACAGTTTGGAAGGAGGATGAATGAGGACATACAAGGGAATAGGAGCTCTTCTGGAAGGAAGCGCGAAGGTTAAGAATGAGAATAAGGGGAATCTGCTTAGAATAATGAATAGGGATGAAGTGCTTTTTGTAACTGATGAAATGGATGTGAGGGGAGTGGAAAGAATACTTCGAAAATCTGCACAATATTAACAGTATGATGAGGTGTTAGTGAATGTGTGTGGGTTTGATGGTGCAAGAAGGAAAGGTATTTTGGGGATGAGGTTATTAGTAAGGAGGAGGTAATGGGTAGAGTGAGAAAGTTGAAGAATGGTAAATCTGCAGGTATAGATGAAATTACTAGTGAAATGATCAGCGGAGGCGAGATGGTGATTGATTGGATGTGGAAGTTGTGTAATAAAGCGTTTATGGAGGTATAGTTCCAAGGGATTGGAGGAGAGCGGTAATAGTATCCTTATATAAGGGTAAGGAGAGGGAGAGAGAGAGAGAGGAGAGAGTAGATAGAGTGTTGTAGGGAAGGTATATGCTGGTATTTTGGTCGAAAGAGTGCGTCGAGTGACTGAGGGACTGATTGGTGAAGAACAAGGTGCGTTTAGGAGTGGTAGAGATGTGTGGATCAAATCTTTACATTGAAACAATTGAGAAAATGAGGGAGAAGAAGAATAAATTATATTTAGGTTTTATGGATTTACAACAGGCGTATGATAGAGTTAATAGGGAAGCTTTATGGCAGGTATTAGTGATATATGGTGTTGGTGGTAGGCTTCTGAATGGAATCAAAAGTATGTATGACGATAGTGAAGCGTGTGTAAGAATAAATGGTGTCAATGGTGATTGGTTTAGGATTAATAGCGGAGTGAGACAGGGTTGTGTTATGTCTCCTTGGTTATTCAATTTGTATATGGATGGGGTTATGAAAGAATTCGAGGTGGGGATGGCAGGATATGGTGTTAGAATGATGGAGAATGGAGATGAGTGGAGGGTGCCCTACCTATTATATGCGGATGATTTGGTTCTGTGTGGCGAATCTGAAGAGAGTTTGAGAGGATTGGTAGAGAGATTTGGCAGGGTATGTAAAAGGAGGGGTTTGAAAGTTAACGTAGATAAGAGTAAGGTTATGGTTGTGAGTGAGGACAGTCCTCAGTGTGAAGTTATGTTAGATGGTGAGCAGCTGGAACAGGTGTCTGAGTTTAAATATTTAGGGTATGTGTTGGATGAGAAGGGAACGGATGATGCAGAATGTAGTAGGAAAGTTGTGAATGGCAGGAAGGTGGCTGGTGCAATTAAATCGTTGGTGAATGTAAAGGGACTAAGTCTTGAGTGCGCTAGAGTCTTATGAGGGTATGTTGTTACCTGTGTTATTGTATGGTAGTGAGACTATGGTCTGGAATAAGAAGTATAGATCTAAAGTTCAATGTGTTCAGATGGACAATCTTAGGGGCATGCTAGGTGTGAGAAGAATTGATAAAATGAGGAATGAACTTATTAGAGAGTTGTGTGGTGTGGTGTGAAGAAAGGGGTAAATGAGAGAATAAATGAAAGTATGTTGAGATGGTTTGGTCATGTGGAAAGGATGAATGATAGTCGGTTGGTTAAGCGGATGTATAGTGGCGAGTGTGTTGGGAACCGACCGGCTGGGAGACCGAAGAGAAAGTGGATTGAGTCGGTGAACGAATGTCTGAAGGAGAGAAATGTGAGTTTGGTAGAGGCGAGAAGAAAGGTGTATAACAGGAGTGAATGGCGGGGGATTGTGAGGGGGTATGGTTGTGGCCCACCTGGGCCAAGGGATGAACCCTTATATTGACGATGAGCGAACATAGTGAGGATCCATCGCTGTCCCATGAAGCTTTTGGGGTGGATTTTCTGACTGCGATGAGTTCTCGCTAATTAATGGTACTGAGGGCGGTAAGGCTAGGCTTACTTTTCGACTTATGTCATGCTCTTCTACTGCTTTTCTTTTCCGATGCTCGTCACGCACCTTACTCCCATTCTTGGGAAAATAAAGGAAGATAAAGAAAGAAAGATATATATATATATATATATATATATATATAATATATATTTGTATATTATGTTAACATATATATAAAAAAATATATAGATATAAATATAAATATATATATATATATATATATATATATATATATATATATATATATATATATATATATAATATATATATATATATATATATATATATATATATATATATATATATATATATATATATATATATATATATATATATATATATATATATATATATATATATATATATGTTTGATTAAAAAAAAAAAAAATAGTTTTAAGCATTATTTCTATATTTACGGTAGCCTACCTAAAGGTAGCTTAAAGCTAAAATGAATATAAAGATTTAGGGGTGGTAGAGGATGTGTGGATCAAATCTTTACATTGAAACAAATAACTGAGAAAATGAGGGAGAAAGAATAAATTGTATTTAGGTTTTATGGATTTGCAACAGGCGTATGATAGGATTAATAAGGAAGCTCTATGGCAGGTGTTGGTAATATATGGTGTTGGTGGTAGGCTTCTGAATGGAATCAAAGTATGTATGACGATAGTGAAGCGTGTGTAAGAATAAATGGTGTCAAAAGTGATTGGTTTTAATATTAATAGCGAAGTGAGGCAGAGATGTGTTATGTCTCCTTGGTTATTCAATTTGTATATGGATGGGGTTATGAAAAAATTAGAGGTGGGGGTGGCAGGGGATGGTGTTAGAATGATGGAGAATGGATGAGAGTGGAGGATTCCCTACCTATTATATGAGGATGATTTGGTTTTGTGTGGCGAATCTGAAGAGAGTTTGAGAGGATTGGTAGAAAGATTTGGCAAGGTGTGTAAAAGGAGGGTTTGAAAGTAAACGTAGATAAGAGTAAGGTTATGGTTGTGAGTGAGGACAGTCCTCGGTGTGAAGTTATGTTAGTTGGTGAGCAGCTAGAACAAGTGTCTGAGTTTAAATATTTAGGATATATGTTGGATGAAAAGGGAACGGATGATGCAGAGTGTAGTAGGAAAGTTGTGAATGGCAGGAAGGTGGCTGGTGCAATTAAATCGTTGGTGGATGTAAAGGGACTAAGTCTTGAGTGCGCTAGGGTCTCTTACATGAGGGTATGTTGTTACTTGTGTTAATGTATAGTAGTGAGACTATGTTCTGGAATAAGAGGTATAGATCTAAAGTACAATGTTTTCAGATGGACAATCTTAGGGGTGTGTTAGGTGTGAGAAGAATTGATAAATGAGGAATGAACGTATTAGAGAGTTGTGTGGTGTGAATAAAGGGATAAATGAGAGAATAAATGAAAGTACGTTGAGATGGTTTGGTCATGTGGAAAGGATGGATGATAGTCGGTTGATTAAGCGGATGTATAGTGGTGAGTGTGCTGGGAATCGACCGGCTGGGAGACCAAAAGAAAAGTGAATTGAGTCAGTAAAGGGATGCCTGGAGGAGAGAAATGTGAGTTTGGCAGACGCGAGAATAAAGGTGCATAATAGGAGTGAATAGCGGGGTTTTGTGAGGGGTATGGTTGTGGCCCCACCTGGGCCAGGGATGAACCCCACATTGACGAGATGCCATAGTGAGGGTCCGTCGTAGTCCCGTGAAGCTCTAGGGTGGATTTTCTGGCTGCGACGAGTTCTCACTAAAAGGTATAAAAAGGGGCGGTAAGGCTGGGCTTTCTTTTCGACTTGCGTCATATTCTTCTACAACTTTTCTGTTTCCGATTCATGCTACGCACCTTACCCTCAGTCTTGGGGAAGAAGGTGGGTGATGATAATGATGATATATATACGGTGAATCTAATTAGGATAAATAAAAAAAAAAAAAAAAAAAGTAGGTATATATGAAAGGAGGTTGAGTCACCGCCTCTCATACGAGAGGACGCTGGTTCAAATCTCAGCGGTAACGCAGTTGGAGTTTTTATCTACCTGGGGCAGAATTAAAACTCGACTCTGCGAACGCCCGTTAGTGGCGCTGGTTTGGGATAGCCTGCCTTAAAGTTCGATTTCCTGTAGTCACCTCATGCTACCCTCTGAAAAGGGGATAAAGCACGTTAAAAGGTAGTTTATATATATATATATATATATATATATATATATATATATATATATATATATATATATATATATATATATATATATATATATATATATATATATATATATATATATATATAAATTCCATTTGATATTATATATATATATATTTATATATATACCTTATATATATATATATATATATATATATATATATATATATATATATATATATATATATATATATATATATATAAATATATATATATGCTATATATATATATATATAACCAAAGATATACAAAGAAACAAAATACTTACTTTACGAAATAGATTTGAGTAAAATTCTTGCATGGCTGCACAAGACGAGTCTAAAAGAACGGCCGAAACGAGGACCTTTAATTGCCGTCTTAAACCATGAGTTTTGGCAAGAGTTTCAAGAAGAAAACGACTCATAAAAGCGTGTCTTTTCTCAATAACTGGTACGAGGGTAGTTTTAAGAAGAGGCTCTAGACCTTTGCAATCTTTGAAATTTTTCTTTTCAAATACCCTAATAATAATAATAATAATAATAATAATAATAATAATAATAATAATAATAATAATAATAATAATAATAATAATAATAATAATAATTTCATTTAATTGTAAGACCTATTCATATATTTTACAATTACAAATTATAAATTGAATTAATAAGCGCTTAATTTTAATGTATTACATAATTTAACATTTATACAAGTATTATTATTTCAATAAATTTATAAAATGATCTTACAGCAATAG